>DWME01003853.1:0-17361 GCA_018244795.1 Parelbella ahira ahira
AGTGCTATTGGATTTTTCTAATTTAGAATTTCTAGTAGTGACTCGGAGTCTGGATCAGTGCCCGATGTATGGCAATAGGCTCACAACCTATTCTGTGGGGTTTAAACGTAACCGGTGAAACGTGCGAGTGTAGGTACCACACTACTCTGCCTACTTCTTCGGGGATTACAGGCGTGATGTTACGTTCACAAAGATTATTATGTTCATAAGATTGCGAACATGGATACGTGCCATTTACATGAAAACATAATTTTGAACACAATAAAAACATCATTCGACGATATAAAAATCATCACGAAGAAAATTGAATGGGATGAAATGTGATGAAATGGAATGTGAAATGAAATGGAATCAATTAGGTTAGCAGTAATGTTAGCAATATTAAACATTTCATTATAAGAAGAACATATTAACAACTTCTTATCACAATAATTTAAACGCTAAATTAAAATTTGTGATATAAAAGAAATAATGAAAAAGAAAATTACGAATATGTAGCATATATTGTGTTAGATATTGTAGTTTTAAACTGTTATAGAAAATTTTAAAATGCCAAAGTTTTAGAGGATCTGTTGTAGCGCCTTAACATTCTTTTTAAGGCAGCAAATTGTACCAGGCTTGTTCACACTAACTTTCCAACTAATTTAGTATATTTATTATATCTGGGCAATCTCCTAGGAATTAGTGAGTGGAGATAAATGCAAGGTGCGTCAACGTAACCGTTGTTTAGTTTGTACAAAAACTTGATGTTAATAAATCTATTGTAATACTGGGCAAAGTAATTTCAGGTGAAAATGTCGCAGACGGTCATCGTAGCTTGGTTATACTCTATCCAAGTTTCACCTATTTGACAAACGTAAATCACGCCTGTAATCCATGAAGGGATAGGCCGAGGAGTTTAGTACACTCCCACATTTCACCAATTATGTTTAAGTCCCGTGGAATTAGCGGTGAGCCTATTGCCAAGACAAATATATTTGTCAAGTCATACAGAAGTCGCTTCTGTACTCTCTCCAAAAGCTTGTTGTATACCTATGTTGTAGTGAAATAAATCAGAAACAAATTATTTGAATAACAATTGCTTTACGCTAGAAATAGGTTCAGGTTCGTTGTGTTTTGTTTGACGTTATGATCGATTGAGATACATTAATATTTCTAAAAAAGTGCTTTGAACAGTTTTTTTATGATTTATCTCAATGTCCAAGGAAAGGTTATCAAATTTAAATGTGGACACATATTGTTAAAAAATTTTCTCTAAGGCTTGTGAAGTCTCTCAATTTGCACTTGACCAGCGTGGCAAACTATGGTCTCTCTCATTCTATCATTTTGAGAGCAAATCTATGTACAACAGTCTGACGATAAAGGGTTGATAAGGACAGTAATTATAAAACCTAAAATCACGCATGTAAACCCCGAAGTGGTAGGCAGAGAAATGTAGTACAGTTCTACGTTTTACGAGTTGCGCTAACGTCCCATGGAATAGATGGTGAGCGGATTGGCATATACCGGCCACTGAACCAGACTCCAAGTCACTACTAGAAATTCTAAATTAGACAAATCTAATAGCACCCGACCCAGGATTTGAACCCAGGACCAACGAGGCAGTAATTATATTAAGTATATGCATTAAAAATATCATCATCAGCAGCAGCATTTGGTTCCAGTCCGCTGCTGGACACAGGCCTCTTCAATACCACGCCACTGAGCACGACAAACTACAATTCATTTTTTTTTCCAACGCGACGGCATATTTCGTGACGGCTTGTTTTTCGCGTCACAGAAATAGCCCGGTCCACTAGTTTGCTAAATAATAAGAAAAAGCTCGCGATTGGCCGTGCACGAAATGACCATCCTCATCAATCAGCTGCTTGGAACCGCTCCAAGATTTTTTCCACGTTTAGGTTTCGTAGTTTTAGTTCAATAATTTTCGACGGAGCTTGCGTCGCCCTCCCACTTGCACGCGATAAAATATGTACCTCTACTAGAGTTTATTACATTCGTGCTATATTGTGGACACTTGAACCGCTCATTTTTCTGTTCCCATGCCTACAACAGTTTGACCAATATAGACTGAACAGTTTGGAAACATTTCCAATTCCGTTGCGACTGCTAGTTCCAGCTCTGCAATTCATGACTTCCACAATTAATTTAAGTCACAATTAAGTCCCAGGCCTTGAATAAAATCAGTGCCTAAGTTAGTCGTTAACAAAATCAGAGCTTGTCAAGCCCACAAAACACACAGACGGTTAAGATCATAGTCTGTCAATTTGGTCAAGTGCAGGTTGGAAGACTTCCACAAACAAAAGCTTTATGGAGCAGAGCATACTCCGTGTACAAGCGTCCTTACGGTATTTTTCTTCACCATTACAGAAAGTTATTTTAAATATTTAAAACACTAATACCTATTGTATCTTTACAAATAAATTATACTCTTTATATTCGTAATGATCTAGGCACTCAAAACATGATACAAAATTCCCGACTCACATCTTTCCATTTCCCAGACAACTGCGTCATAAGTGTCTCGATATCGGCTGAGAACACATTCACCTGGCTGTGTTTATCCAGATCCAGAAGAAAATGTTCTTAATGGGTATATATAATTAGAGTCATTTTTCGAGAAAAACGCTAAACTCGTATGTCGTCACTGCGAGCGCCACAGGTGACAACGATTTGACCTATATAATTTCTGTCTCAACTAACTCATGAATCAGTTCACATACACGCTACTGTTCTTTTAATTATACCTCACAAATGATGACTTACTTATTTTTCCTTTATTTATTGGTAAGATAGAGCGCACTTAATAACAAAAGACATTTTCTACCGGATAAAGCAAATGATGAAAATTTGCATTAGTCCTAATCTTCTTACCCATGCTTTAAACTGCTTTATTTTCGCGGTGCATTGTTGAATCTATAAGTCATCGGCGACAGACGATAAATGGCATATATAAATTAATTTTTGGACCAAATTTTAGCAATCTGGACAAACGTTGTTTCTTCGGTCGACATCTTCCTGGTGTGAGAAGACGGCCGTTGAACTTTTGCTCCTTATTTAGATTATGGACGTAGAGACGGCGACCGGCGCAATCGGGCCGCGTCTGCTCCGCGAAATACGAATGATTATCCAGCTTCCGCAATCTGCGCCCACTGTATCTAAGCCCCCTCCCACAATTTATCAGGGGGGGGATATCATTTAGGTTGGCTTAGAAACAGTCAGTTGTATATTTATATAGGAAATCCACAATGATATCCACCGTAGATGATGAAATCGAAAAAATTAACTTGGCAGAACTTACTTCGTTACTACATATTTAGTTCTGTTACTCGTTGATTGTATTATAGGTAACTATTATGTAATTTTACATTGGAGCCTTGCACCCAACTCAACTAACTTCAGTTATATCAAACCAAGTCAACTAACTTCAATTATTTCACTATTATGCATGGAGACAAAGTGGTAAGATTGAATCTTATAATAAAATAGTCATAAAGCTCAACAAGTAAGAACTGTTTTATGTTTCGAAAATCTGCTTTTCAAGATGTCAAAATGCTATTTTTTTACACAATGCCTTCAAAATATTTTTCATCTAAAAGTCTTTTCGAAATGTTGGTCGCAAACTCAGCAGAGCGCAGTACTCAGCGCAATATAGTCGTAGTTCAGAAATAGACCCCCGGAAGCGTCCGAACGACCCGTTTGGTATTTGTTCAACGTTGACCTAAAACAGAGCTCGCTTTGCTCGTTTGTTGTCCGCGTTGCCGCGTGGACTATTTGTCGCTATCACTTATATAACTTACCCTTTACATGTTGCTTTTGGATTTTTTGTACTCGCACCATCCGGTAATAGATTGCAGCGTGGTTCGGTGAGCGCAGCTGTTTGAATCGTATGAAATATGTAAAGGCCTGCAAGCATGTACCCCACCGTGTAATGTGAACTCGTCACCCGGCACAATGCCAGCGAGTGCAGAGCCGTGCCGCACGTACAACATGACGAATGAATGGAACGCATCACGTGTGGCGACCATTAGGTTAGACGCCACCGAAGTATAATTACAACCATAACGATAATTTAGAAGATATTTTATTATTAGCGTTTGTCCAAGGTCCCGCGCGCGCCCGCCAGCTTAAGAGATTTGTTGTGTAAGTTTACATTGACTACCAAAAAACCGCTTGTTTTTTTTTTTACAAGAGATATATTTTATCACATAAATATAGATCTTGTTTGTCTCGGTAATTTGACTAATTGGCTCGTATGGTGTCTTGTTTTCTATGCGCTGTAGATTTTTACATATCCATAATCATCATCATCTTCAATCTGTCTAGTCGTAGGTCTACAGGCATAGGCGTCATCAGTCTGTTGCTGGCTATAAAAGCTTCCTCTAATAAACACTATCGCGCGACCAGTCTTCCTTTCGTCCAGCTTCTGTATACAGTATTTAAAAAATAGTCACTTCACCTAACAGTCATCTGTCGTACGCTGCGTTTGCCCATCCGAATTATCCAAACATAAGTCTAAACCAGGAACTTTTGTACGTTTCCTTTTGTAAGTACTTTTGGCTTCAAACAAAAATTTGTAAATAGTCTTTAAGCTCTATGCCATGAAGCTGACACTTCCTGAATTAATTGTGTTTTGATCCAATTTCAGTACTTCGGAAGGGTGAAATGAAAAACAAGAGCTCATGTTATATCGTATAGATCAAGCTTATTTAGTGATGGCTGCTGGGATCCTTTTTCTAACATTCCACCAGGAACATGTATTGCAAATTCACACATTATACCAGTCCAAGTATAAAACAATGTAATGGATAAAAAAATTATATGTACGGCCTCCGCGGCGAAGTCGTTGTGATCAGCCGTAGATCAAGATGCAGGACCTTGAATATATCTTAAACTGTTCGGGTTGATCCAAAAAAACACCACCAGTTGAGCCGGTATACAAGTTAATCAATTTGTAATTTATTATATTGTGGACTTTTTACGCCAAAGATTAAATCTTTACGTATGTATAGAAACAATATTTTTCATGCATTGTTTCATATGATCCCGCTGTATCTACAGTGTAGCTACGAATAATTTACTAGAATTTGGAAGATATAAAAAATTTCTCCGGTGTGTTGCGAGCTCTGCTTTGTTGCCAATGACAGTAAATTCGATTTAATCTGTAATCTTGACAGCGCGACTACTAAAAAATATGCGCGCCGCGGAGAAAAATATGAATGTGGCGTAATTTTCATATTTTTGTTATGGATATATTCGTTTACAAAGCGATTTTACCGAAAGAAACTCATTTTTAAACGATGATATGATACCATGAAAAGAAAGACAACTTTTTGAAATGAGACGTGTACCAGGATTCCATCAGTATAAATTTATATGAATACCTCTCCTAAGCCTGCCTTAAATACATATACGTACCGTTTATCTATTGTGTAATGTGTTAATAATATATTTTATATATCAAATTGTTTACACGATTTCATAATGTGGGTGTACGTAAATAACTTTTATTGCATTGGCACATTACCCAGATAGAGTGAAGCACTAGGAAATAGAGTTTTTTTCGTGTTAGCGACGACGCCGCCGTTAACGAGGCATTTTCAAAATTATTGATAGTGAGACCGTAAATCGGCGGGCGTGCCGTCGTGTTGTTGATATTTATAAAACGGTTATATAACGTTCATTGCTTCATTAATTGTTTATTATTGAAACTTTATTTTGTAACACTGTTTCTTACTGAATTTTTCGCCGTATAGTTATTTTAACGTCTGTTAATATCGTTATCATACCTACACTGATCATGCATCGAAATGTGAGTTACAAGCACATCATGAATGTTCCACATAATATTTCAAAAAATCGTTCATTGTGTCGTTTAACGAGCGAATAAATAAAAATGATTAAAATGTTAAAAGTATTTTTTTATATCTGTAATATGAATTTTAAGTAATACGTAGTTATGTGGTTACGAGATGATTCCGATCTATTAAGCTTATGTCCAGCAATCAATAGGAGTAGGCTGATGATGGTGATTGATTGATTGGTTGATTGAGATTACTATTATCTATTATAATATTATTGCTTACGTTAACTATACAACAATGTGGATAAACCTCCAGACCATGTAAATTTTGTTTTATATAGAACAAACGCACCTACTTGGGCATCCTCAAATGTGGGTAGCGGCACAATATTCTTATGGCAGCACCGTCGCCTTCGATACTTATTATTGTTTATATAAAAAATTACGAGTACAGAATTTATTCTTGTTACCATCTAATTAAACATATACATTATCAAAATATACAATAATTATATCATTCATTATTATTATATACATATTACACGCTAGGTCTAAAACGAGGTAGGCAGAGCTTTCGCAAGTCAAAAAATCTCCCCATCTATCTTCACATAACTGATGTGACACTACCTTCATCATTCTCTTCACATACGTATAACAACTTATATATTTTTCTTCACATTCATATACATATGCACCTATATTCTCCGCACATTATCAACAGCTGAAATGAAATTCCGTAAAATCAAAGAAACTATAATTGTCACTAATGGAAAACGCAATGAATTTAAAAACGTAAAAATTAACTCGTCTACATACATAAATACATAGATCAATAGAACTCGTCGGATATGTCGTGTTTATGATCGTTTGTTATGATTGAATCATAGCGCAGTGCTAGCTCCTCTGGGATGTTAGCTCGCGTACTGTGTAGTGCACGTTACGTATGTACATCTATTGCGATTAGTTAAAGTGGAGTAATTTCATGTGTTTTTACAGCTGCATTTCGCCGCGGGCCGGTCTCGCCGTGTAGCTCTAACTGTACCCCGACGATAAACAGACGGCGGCCGTTGCCGGCTCGCTGAAAACATCCTTTTACGTCATCGGCCCGTTATGGCCTCTGCTACGAATTGTTTCGCCCAAAGTTTCGTATTTGTAGACTTGAGATTTATTGCGTTAAATTTATTGTAATTCGTTTATTTTGGTGTAGAACCATGTCAGGTATGGAAGTATAGGGATATTTGGCACTCGGTGCTCTCTACACATTCCGTAATGACCCGGCGTTACTACATATTAATAGTGTTTCGTTCTGTGACAGAATTTGGAACAGTTGAGAATTCGATGTGTAGAGACTTTATGTAATGACACGTAGTCTTTACATAATTCACGTTTTTTTTTAAAAAAAATGTTCTTAACAACAAAAATAAAGTGGCGCTTTTTGTAGAATCAACGCTTCGGCTACCGCGTATTGAGATAACAATTGATTGTAACATCTCCAGTAACAATGTAACACTTTCGCGGGGAACTGCACGTTTATTGCATTCTGCTGCGATGTGTTATTGACTATAAACCTATATCAGTTATAGCTTGTTTATCGCCACACATACACACAACGAACTATTTATGTATAAATAATATCGTCAGTCGACAACTGGCGAAGAAATCCGCTCAAGACATTTACCGATTCATTCATCGACTTACAAAGTCAATTAAGATCCGAATTTAGACTTGCGCGGCAAGCCAAACTTTACGTGTTGTGTAAGCGAGCAAACGATATTCCACGGACTGGGTATTCGGATGGTTTTTAATTTACATTTTTACGTAGTCGTCTCTCCTACACGATTTAATTAAACAGCGTTGATATCTACACAAAATTTGTATTAAATCGGTAAACAGAATGATATTGTTGCTTTAGAAGCGATGTACTTCAATCGTTTATACAAATTACGCGCCAGGATTACGCGTTCGGAACGCGCAAACTTTTGGCTGGCCTTAAAATAATTCAGTTGCCGCTTGCAGCAAGGCAGAGATGCTGTTTTTACTTTTGCAATTGGGCGATAAGTGTGGCGACGGGCGCGCGCGCTATCGCGGTCACACGGCGCGTCTCTCTCAGACTTGTCCCACAAATCGTATTTAACTTAGCAACGCGTGTTAATATCACTTGTTGTTTTTCTCTCACTCCACAAGATAAAAATATTTCATCAGCAAACATTGTATTGGTTAGATTTTTTCTCAAATAGAAAACGTGCCATGAGCCAAATATTTAAGATAATTTCGAGGCGCTAACTAACTGACACGAGCGAAATTAAAATGTTGCCGTTGTTTTTTGTCTTTAAACGCACGTGATTTTGTTTGTTGTATTTTATAAGCATTAATTGCGCAATTTTTGGAAACCTTGCATCCAAGAAGAAAATCTTTGAGAGAATAAAAATTTTAATAATAATTTATCGAGTTTAGTGTTTAAGTCAATTATTTAAGTCTCTAGAAAATAGAAAATTATTATGCTGCTTTTTAACCATCACTATTATTAACACACTGCGGCAACACAAAAATGTATTGTCTTGGATTAAAAAAAAAAATGTAAAACAAATATAGGCATGACATCACATGTGAAGGTTTGATAGTGACAGGACAAAACAAACTGGTGCGGGACAAGCGTACTGGATGCTTTCAACTCGCTGTCTACAAGTAGCCGTCGCACGTCTAGACTGCAGGGATTTGACACGCTTTTAAAAAAACAACACTGCCTCAAGGTCACCTTCATTTAAACCTATCGCCGCTTTTGCTCATATTGTCATACATAAGCAAATTTTCCGCTCTTGTTTTATTCATTTCTTTATCCATCTAATAGTACTGTAAACAGAGTTAATATGCTATAGGAACTTTAGGGTACATTTAATTTTTAACATACACGGAATTTTCCAAAACTGTGCATGCCGGAACTTGATCCTAGGACCCACGGACGTACGAGGAAAGGAATGATCGGCTCAACTATGCATTATTCTTGATCACATAGCTATGCTATAGAGGATAGCACAAACTTATCAGACTTATTTTTCGTCTACTGCCCACTTTGAAAATTAATTATATTCTCGCGTATCTCGAAATTACTTTATTTTAAATGTATCCAGTGTGTCAAATTGTGTCACAGTGTGTCACATCCAGTGGGTCTTCTTCTCAGGCGTTCCGGGTGGCTTTATCACCTACTTTAAAGAAGACTGCTCTATATTATAAGGAATATATATAATATATCCGTACCTACTCTTCGGGCAGTCCTTCACATTTCATAATACAATCAACTTTTTGTTGCTCATAATCACAGCACGTTGAATGGTCGGTAGAACATAAACCGGTAAGCGGATACGAATGTAGTGCTCATGCAAGTCATCAATGGGAGCGTGGGAGGCGGCAGGTGGCGGCACCCACGCGACCAGTGCCGCGTGCACACCTGACGTCACCGCCACAGCCTTCCACCGTGGACCTTCGCTGTACGGAACCAAACGTACTGTCACATTTCAATTGGTCGCAATCGCTTGACTTCCGAATGTGGGTTATCCAAATAATAGATAACGTAGTGTATTGTAACGTTCAGCTGAGTCTTTTTATGTGCATTTACTACTATAGGCAACATATAACATTAAACGACATGGAAAGTTTGTAACTAAACTTTGTCCATTGATGGATCGCACCATAAGTCTTGAAAGTTCGAATTATTTATGTAATCTTTAAGATTGTATTTTACATTTAGTCTACATAACTAAGGACAGAGTCATCAAGATAATTGCCTTTCGAGGTCTGTGGCAGAATTATTATTGATTGACTTTTTATTCTCACAAAAGAATGGGCCTACAAGTATATTTAAACCTTTTATGTAGTATTGAAAGTCTGCCATCATTTTCGCCGACACACTTTTGATTTGAAGACATCTGAAGAGATTTGTTTAAGTACTATATAAATAGCCTGTTAGTTTGTACATGATAATCATTATCATATCCGTCATCAACCGTTTTTAGTTCCACTGTCGGGCATAGCCTCCTTTCTAAGTAACTCCTAAGTAATAGTTTCCCTACTCTTGACCCATTAATGCCATAGTTGGCCAGGTGCGCCGGTTTGATCATCTAAGGATCAATTAACTAAGACTATAAAAGTTGCCAATCTCTGTTGGAGTTTTGTATTTTTCTGTATTTATCAACCTGATCCAATACTTGCAATACACTGATTCTAGGAATTCCTTCTTAAAGATGATGGCAATACGAATCAGAGCATAGTTTTTACATTTAGCCATTGACTTCCGCTATAGTTATGGTTGGATTTTGCTCTCATTGTTTCCGACGGTCGAAATATATCTGGCTAAATCAAAATATTATATGTTGCTCGAGTATATCAAACGTTATTAGTTAAAGAAATTCTAAACTAGAAAAAAACTAGAAAAATAAAATAGCACCCGACCCGGGATTTGAACCCAGTACCTCCCGATAGGCAGTCTCTTGCAACCACTTGACCAATGAAGCAATCAATCCCGTGTGTATCAAAATCCAATACAGATAAAAATAATTTGATATCAAAATTGCATTTATAATTCATATTATCATTGTACAATAACGAACACTTGTTGAAGCCGTAATATTATTATGTAATGTTTTTTGACAATAATTTTCCTGTTTTTAAATGCTTTACAATAGTTGGCTAACCGACTGTATGAACATTGAATAGTACCTAAAGATATATTTCCTCGATTTGGCAAATTTCATTAATTATAATCACCAAATGATGAACTAACGGTAATTTATTGTAGAAATGAAATCAATTCTTATCGCTAATTTAATTATAGTTTTTTTTATATCAAAGAGATGAAATTTTTTCTGAACTTGATTGTTAGTCATAAACATCATAACCACGGTTTAAAATAAAACGTTGGAAAAACTACAGGCTGATATTAAAACGTCGGAAACAAAAAGGCAGACAGATGAGAAAAATATGGTCCTGTTATGTTAACCTTATTCTGATCCGAATACTGTTTTCATTGATGATGGAAAGGAGCTTATATGTAAATCTTTTACTAATCCTCGACTTTTTTTATATTGACAAATTTGTAACGAAAAAAAAATTTAATAACACAATGTGATAGACGAAAAATTGAAAAGTATGTCGAGCGGGTACCGTGAAAAATAGACTTGGCATCGGTAAAAGCTGCGTGCTTATAAGTAAATAATTCGAAGGCCAGCGAGAACGGGTGGATTTATTCAGTGCTATTCTAGAAACGAAATGACTAAATGTAATGACGGACCGTCTGACGTTGAGTATAAAACGGTCCGCGCGCATTGTGACGCATTGCAATGAAAAGTGCCGCGAGGGTGGGCTGCGGGTGATAAATACGAGACGCGAACTATGTCCAAGAACCTAAACGGCTCATACCGAAACTATTGTTCATAACTATTTGCAGGTGTAGGTTATTTTTACGCTAGAGAATGATCGGCGTGTATTTTAATTCTGTTATTATTTTTATCACTTCAGCGAATAAAATCAATTAGTGCTTTGTCGATTGAGTCCTCTGTAAGAGATAAGATTGAAATTCTTTGATAGTTCCAAGCGTTTCCATAATGTGTTATTAGTTATTGTCATTTCCACTGATTGTAGATACTAGCGAGAATGGACAGCGGAATAATGCACTGTTAAGGCAGTTCGCCGATAACATGTATCGGTTGTTAGTGACACAATGATTTGATGGTTAACATGTCGAATATTAAAAGTTTAATTGGCAATGGCGCGAAGTGGCCGCGCGCCGTCATAACTGGACACAGCGTGAGTCAGCGGCGGGACGCACGTGCGCCGGTTTGTTTACAATATTGTATTCTGTAACGCGTTAAGAAGTGTTACACACATTATTAATGTGTTGCTGTGATGTAACGACTGCTGAACCAAGGTCTGTTACTTTCCGCCCGGTACTGCCAGCTTCGAACGAGCCTACTGAACATTTCATAACGATAAATTAAGTCGTGCAGTTAAATCAGTTGAAACAGAGCAATCATAACAAAATTACCAGGAAAACTAATTTATTCCCATTCTCGCGTCGATGCACGAAGTTTTTAGTACTTATTATATTATTTTCTATAACTCTTGTGAACCGACAGATGTTTTATTTATCCCTCTCTCGTATTTTCGTCTTTATTGCGAGTTTTCAACATTACGTAATACATACTTCCATCTTTTCTCGGCTGTGGAATAGTTAAAAATATCCGGTGCAAATATGTACGTCAACTTTTAGCGTTTCCACATACTTTATTGCTTATCAGTTTCTATACTTATCAAAATAACGGCATTTCCCCACCACACCGACCGCGGAGCAACACTACGTCTGTCTATTTCATAAGCTCAACTCAAAGTCCTGTCAGTGCGGTTAGTAACCGAATTCAACATGCATAATAAGTGCCCAGCTCGGGGCCATATCTGCTTGCCTTGCTTTTGTTTTATATCCGTTACCTTATCGCTCGTTCCACGGCTGACAAATTTTATCATAATACACTTCGTATACTTCAGTTACAAACTAGTTGACTATCTATCATTTGTCTAATGTTCTATTGTTATCTTTGTATTAAACTTTTATTCTATCAAAATAATTAGTACGCATTACAATACTAATGCTTACAGTCTCACCTGTAAAAATCACTGTTTTCCTTCCACATGTTCAAGCTTTGGAAATAAATATAGATCTGTACTGCAGGTTTACATTGATAATATATTGGTGGCTCGGCTCGCCCAAACGCAACCACACCTACCAGTACAATAATATATTAGCATGCGTAACCACTTCCGCCGCCAGTAGCCGACGTTGAAGTTTACTACTCTCCACTGATTGAATGTATTGGTTCCATAATATTTGACGTACGTATCAGTGGATTGTAAAACCTACATTGACTGATCGTTAAAACTACTTATGCTAAGGTTAATTGGGTGGGTGGATACTGACATAGAAAATTTAAATTGCACAGGTGCAGCGTTCGTCGTTCTAAACTGTTTTTATTCACTATCATCTTCATTTTCCATTTTGATACGTTACTAAATTGTGATGCTATTATGTAGGAAGAATTCTTAAAAAGTTTAAACGCGAAAACTTCCGTAGCGTCCACTTGTATTTATATGAGCAAATACCTAACAGCCCCCTTATTGCTGTGTCAGTTTTAATGCATTATGCGAAATCCATGAAGTGCAATGATGGCAAGATGTGTCTAGTCTAGTGATTGTCAGACTACCGTCTAATTTCAGGGTCATCCTTACGGTTGACCGAGTGACAACAGATTGTCTGAACTCAAAGAGAAAGGATTAATGAAGCATAAAGTAGTATTTTTATTATTATGTGACAACGTCAGGTCCCTTAAGGTGTCGATAGAGCGTATTCAGTGCCAAATGTTACAATCCTTACCGACCTGAGGTTTTTCTTATACGTTCATCACTCTCTTCATACCCACTTCTGACCCTAACGAATATGTATAAATTAAATAATGAAATGGTGTAATTTCTCGTAATCAGAGAACCCTTCGTCGTGCGGCGGAGGCGGCGGGTCGGAGGGAGAGGAGGGGCGCGCGTCGTGGCGCGTCACGCTGGACCACGACCTGGTGGAGACGCTGAGCGCGATATACCCCGAGTGGTTCAAGCCGCAGCATCGGCCGCGCAGCCGCGCCGCTTCGCCGCGCTCGCCGCCCACGCCACCGGACGACGACACCTTCAGGTACCCTACCACTACACCTCTCCGGGCCTAATCAACAACGTAACAAACCATCACGCTTGTAATCCCTTAACAGGTAGGTAGAGGAGTCTTGTACACACCCATGCCTCACCAGATAATAAACAATTCTAGGCAACAACAAAACTACAATTTGCTTAATAAATATATACCGAATAACAATTCGATATATATAATCTGTCATAGTCTGTCTAGTCAGTAGTCTGTCATATTTGGGAACTAGCTTCGTTCCATTAGTAGACATATAAAATAGTGAAATGTACACCGGTCAAACAATTAGTACCATTTTTTTTTATGTACAATTGTAGATATGTACATATAAGCACTTGATAATATAAGCACGTAATTGATATGTACTGAGCATATATACATCTTAATATTAGATCGTAGTTAGTCTTGCGCCTGGCATGTTATATTTTTTAAATCATTAATAACGCAGCTTCGTTGGTATATACATAGAACGCGAATAGAATAGTTTTAACTTAGCCATTGAAAATTAGTTCCCGTGAAGTAACACGCGACTCAATTTTATCTGAATTGTGAGTTTATTGCTCGTTAATGATCTGTTTCTATATCCTCGTTAATGATGTTTGTATCCATAACCTCGTTAATGACTGGTGCATATTGTCTTTGTTGCAGCTCGGGCACGGAGGAGATGGCCGGTCGTCAGGCGAGCGGCAGCGGCTCGCCGCCGCGGGGCTCCCCGCCCAAGGTGGTGGTCGACGACAGCCCTTTGCAACCCGCCATGGGCAAACACAAAGAATGTTAGTTTCTTTTATGTTTGACATTTTTCTACTCAAACTCTCTGATGTAATCCGAATTCAAATGTAACTGTTAAGAATGGGTTTGACATGTACAAAACTATTATTTTATTATTCTCATATCGTCAAGCCAAATTCCTTAATAGGTAGGTAGAGAGCACCAATTCCCAAGTATCTATCCTCGCAAACCTGACATGCTTCTTTTTGCATACCTCTAACCTAACCTATCCTAGCAAACCTGACATGCTTCTTTTTGCATACCTCTATCGACATGCCAGTTTCGGAAACTTCTGACTCCTCTATCCTCCATTATTATTAAGCAATATTATTATCGTTATTATTTAAAATTATATAAAATGCAAATGCATATTATATAAAACAAGCTCAAGTTCAAGTGTTCACTGGACCTATGGCGTAAATCTTTGTTTTGCTTCAACTATGTTATATGTTAATGTTTCTACGAACCAATACTCGAGAACCTGCAACTGTTTGACCAATGTCCACTAAATTTAAAAAACTTGTAGTAAAGAACATTTCATTTTTCGGTTTCGGTTTCGGTACGGTTTCATTTTTGAATTGTTGAACGGTTATTATGCTAGTGGGTATTTAAAGGAAATTATTTTTCAAAATCCTGTTTGACCTAAGCATTGGCTTGCACACTGTCCACGTCCGGTGTAGGTTGCGTGCGGCGCCTCCATCAGAATGCATATTGAAGAATGCATATCCACACAATATAATGAAGTTCGCACTTCCGGCCATTCTCGAGCCGTCGCCAACAAACAACTTGTTAAAACTACTAAGCAACAATACTCAGTTGGCATATAAATATAACGACATATTGTTCGTCTAAATACAGTTGTACTCATTGTCCATACAGCGATCGTTTTTATCTAATTAAGTCCTAGCTGATCGAGAGATTGTGAATTAGATTCCCAGGTCGGGTACTATTAGATTATTCCTTACATTTTTCTAGTTGATTTCTAACAGTGGCTCGTAGTCTGGGCCTGTGCCTAGTGTATAGCAGTAAGCTCGTCACCTATTCCATGCTGGGACGTTAACGAAACTGGTGTAACGTGGGAGTGTATCACACTCCTCTGCACAGCCCTTCCGGGATTACAGGCGTGATGTTCCATTACGGCCTAGCAAGTTTCTTTCGAAGCTAATATAAAATGAAAGGTTCATAGTAATTAATTGGAAACGAGTGACGAGAACGGGTTGAGCGCGCAGCTATATGACGCCCAGTAACCCACAATATTCGGCCTAGTGGTAGTGAATGTTTCGTCTGTAATACGGTCGCGGCATAACACTAGTTTCCTTGTGCAGTGTTTATTTATGTTGGCGGAGCGCCAGCGCTGTCCGCCGGCCGCTCGCCGCGCCGCGCGTGTCTACACGCGAGCCGCTGTGTAGCGCTCCGCTCACCCACGCTCATCTCTCGGATCTCGCGTATCTCTCGCAACTCTTGAATCTCTTCTTTCTCATTATTCTCTCGGATTTCTCGCATCTGTCGTATCTCTCACATCTGATGTTATCACGTTTGGCTCTCATCTATTGAATCTCACAATGTTTGGATCAATATTATTTCAATGTATCGATATTGATATCTATCACGTCGTTGGCTCTCCTTGTTCATGTGTTGCGTCAAATTCCGTCACACTTCGTCGGCACTGGTGTTTATCACATATGTAAAGACCAGTTTCAGGTATTTCCGACTGTCAGAAATGTTTCATAATATATAATAAAAATAATAAAATAGTCAAGTCTTAATATATCAAAACTATTAAAATAAATAATATGTACATTTATTTTACAGCTTTGAAAGTGAAGTTGTTGAGACGACCTACAATTAATCAGTTGGTGGAGCAGGGGATAATGCCTCGTAAGTGTAACCTTCCCGTATTACATTAAGAGCAAATGGGTAATCGCATGTACGGTGATGTCGCGGGGCGCCAATCTGCACGCTTACCATCAGAAATGGCGTGTGGGCGGAAGCATTTTATTTACGATCTGAACACTGGGTAATGAGAATTCCTCACTTGCCAATAGAAAAGTAGATTTCTCACATTTATAGAGCACAGACGATAATAAAATTCAGTGACTAGGTATAATGATCTTTTAACATTAAAAATGAATTTTTATTTTAGCACGCAAGACGCCTCCCGCGTATTTCGAACAATGCAAACAACTCGAAAGAGCAAAAACTGGGGATTTATTGAAAGCCAAAATACAACGGCGGCCGGATCGACAAGAACTTGAAAGAAGACATATATTAGAACGGGTTTGTATGCCACTCCTACGCAACAGTTTCTATCAGAGCTTTTCTAATTATTTACACTAATTGTTCCTTTTGTTTCTAGGAGAGTCATGTCGATCCTAGTTTGGCAGAGAAGCAACGTATGTTGAAGAAAGCGAGACTGGCAGACCAGCTTAATGATCAACTTTCACACAGACCTGGGCCTTTAGAGCTGATTAAAAAGAATATATTGCATACAGAGGAAAATATTGAAGAGGCTGTAAAAAGTGGCATTCTAGCATTTAAAGCGACCAGCGAAGGTGCTTCAGGGCGTCCTCAACATCCGTCTTCATATTGTGGGCCGCCAGAGGAAGTTTCTCCATCTCCTTCACCACCTTCGACACTCTCACCCGTCAGTGTTGCTTCTCCTCCTCAGCACCCTGCTCCGGGAAAAGATAAAAATCGCAAGAAAAGTAAGCAAAAACAACAGCCGAAAGCGCGTTTCAAGTTTCATGAATATAAAGGTCCTCCAAATGCCCAGAAATCTTCCTCACCCCCGGGATCCGTAGAGACACCTTATGAACTGCTTCTACAGCAACAACAACTTCTCCTTCAGCTCATGCTCCCTGCATCCCCCGCCCCATCTTCCGCATCCGTGGCATCCGACTCTTCCGATGTATACGCCGCACCGCCCCCGCCTCCCTTACCTCCCACAACCGTTACGTCCTCCCTTTCCTCATCTGCTCGTTTCGAACACATAACCATGTGGATAAGTACATTTTTAACATCCAGACAAAAAATACTTCTGCCTATATCACAAACATTATTC
>DWME01003854.1:0-17360 GCA_018244795.1 Parelbella ahira ahira
ATACCTGCACCCAGGAAGACCTAATGACTGCCAGTGATGAGGCAGTCAGCGTGGCAAAATTCTGGGCTAAAACCATTAAGGGACTTAAAATGTGTTTGTCATCGACACGCTAAGAAGAAGAATAGGTTAATACTTTGTATGACAAAACATCCAAATATGTTTTGACGTCTCAACATTCTGTCAGCTGATCGCAAACCAAATACAGCCTTATCAATGATAATCAGGATAGATGATCTACTTAAATGCATAGAAAAATATCTTTATATGTGTACATGTCCCTTTTTATTGACATTTTTATACACAGAACTAACACTACATCTAGCCATGGAAACATTTGCGCCAGAGAATCAAGCGCACGACCTTTTAACTCAGTAGTTATGTTCACTAACTAACAACACCATTTCCTTTGTCGCTAGTAACAGCGACGAAAGCGCCATTGGCTATGGAAGTTGCAGCAATCGGAAGCATTTAAGCCTTAAATAACTATATTAAGGCTTTCTAAGTTATCCCAAAAAATCACAAGAGTCAAAATACGAAGCAAAAACATTTAACATACACATATTAAATTATAAGAATACACCCATGTCAAGAGAAGACAAGCGCAGAGTTAGTGTTCTCATTAACACATGTATGAATTTGGGGATTTGTTATAATACCTAATTTTAGCCAATACCCAAATAGTATCTATCATAAATTACAGGAACATTAAATACACTATATCATCTTAGAGTTATAAAAACTTAAATCTGTCATTCTAAAAGAAAATTGCTGTCCAACAATGGAACGATAAAGGCGTTGTAAAAAAAATATTGTAGGAACGGACAAAGTCACGCTGCGTCCTGAAAGTGCACAAAAATAGCAAACATTACTGCAAATAATAGTTCGAGGTGGGATGATAAAGTAGTTTCAGCCGCACGAACTAAAACCGCACCAGACTAGTCTAAAAATACCGGTAATCAATATACATTAATAGCACTGCAGGCTAAAGCATTCAAACGTCGTTGTACTGTAGTATTTGCCACTTACTATTAGGTTGTGATGTGATAAGGTCAATTTCTGCCATTTATAAATACACTCTTATTCATTAAAAGTTAATAATCGTTTAGTTTTCCTAATCACAAGTGTAATTATTAGTCCACTTTATTGACCGTATTAGGGTACTTCAAACAGACCGACCGAGTGCAGAGCAAATTAAAATCGCATTTAAAATCGAACTCTAGCACATTTCAATAAAGTCTATTTTTGTTTTGTGACGGCGCTCAATCATCGCCTTCCTACCTAATATTTTGAATGTAACAATAGACTATCGTAATGTTTTAAATTTCTATTTTGAATGCGATCAAAATCTGCTGTTCTCCAAGCCGGTCTATTTGAAAGGAGCCTTAGACGCGATTCTGTTCATAGAGTGATATTGATTAATGCCACAGTCTATCACGCCGCCCGCGCCGTATGCGGGTTAAGAGATAACACATACATTAGAAAACACTAGAAAAAAATAGAAAACTCTGATAACATTATATTTCCTCGCTTTATTTTTCTCGACCATTACAAAGACATGTCATATTACGATTTCGTTCATCCCGAACTGAAAATCAGTACTTTTAAAATTGAGAGTCGTAGTAGCGTTACTAACAGTGAAGACTATGTGTTCTGCCTAATATACATACTCTGAATACGAACACTTAGCAGTGAAAACATTCATATTAACTAGTGCCAGTATTTTAGCTTCTAAGTATTATCCCTTTGCATGTCCGGAACCCTAAAGGAAAAGGGACGACGAAGATTAGCCAGTAAAGTTAACTCATATTCAAAACTAATCTCGGAACCGATTACATTTTCCGTTTTATGAATATTGTAAGAGATATGGTATTAATTGTCTGGTGCAATTACATGTTTATACACCGCCGTAAAACGGTATGTAATAAATCATTTATTGAAATATGTTTTGCTTGCAATCGTTCTTTAGTTAAATTGTTAGTAATTGTTACTCTATTATTAAATATTAGATACTCCATAATATGTATATGAATTACTTAAACTAGGTCTATTATACATAATCTGTGTATATAACATTTTTCAGCCGTTAAAAAAATTTGAATAATATTGACACATTTGTATGTGTACATATAGGTATACTTAATGACAAATAATATAGCCCTAACCAAAAGAATACAGAAGAAATAAGGATGTTTATATATAAATAAAATCCGTTTGTCATTATGTAATGAATATAATATATGTATGTACATATTGATTTAACAATAACACATTTAAGTTTGCGGAAATATATTGTTATATATGTAACTAGTACTAATACATAGTTCGAAATCGAAACAGAATAGAAATAAATCGGTACTTAATATATTTCACGCTCTCCATCATTGACTGCGGTCAACGTCATTGAATGTTACTACTGAGCTGTTACTCTAAATCGGGAAGAAACACGTGTTAGAGAGCACAAAATACCTCCCAACGTTATATAGTTATATTAGATTTGTATAAAGAAAATCATGTATACTGACAATGAGTAAAAAAATCCTAATTTCTGAATAATTGAACGCACACTAAAAACTAATTATAAATCTTATAGATAATTACAGCGATGTTACATCAAAAACAAATACCAGGCATAGTAAAGATTAATTAAAAATTAACGATCCCACTTAAAAATTTCACCTACTTGCTATAAATACATAATTGTAATAAAAAATTTACGAGACTCCATCCTCATTCGACATAGAAACAAGAAATCACGTAACAGACACTATCCCGTCAAGATAAAAAGCACGTTTAATTGCTTTTCTCAAACGGCTCATAACTACTGGTGTTGGAAACAAATAACAATTATTATCCGGGCGTCGGTCGTTCAACCAACCCAAGTTCAAGTGTAAGAGGCGAACGCTCCTGTTTATTTTTAGGGACATAAAATATACCGAACTCCTTGACTATACGTAATGTTTCCTGCTCAGTAACATTTGCTTTAGCGAAACATTACTCAGATCGAGGGTTTGTTCACACCGTGCTGACGCGAGAGCCCTAATGGATACAATTTGCAGCTCTACGCGACATTGTATACGACTGGCTCTTTGTTCTTACACTAATAAAAACTCTACGTCTATAATGTAGTGGGGCTGAAGCAACGATCTAATGTACATTGGGTGTTTTTTTTTTTTTCGGAGAATGTATAGATATTTGAATGTGTAATATTTATGACATTAAGTTACAAATGATATCGATCCAATTACCACGTGCAAAGTAAATGCCACGTTTGAGCCCGTTTTGTAGCGTTATAAATTGTATGTTCACCAACAGAAATATATTCAATACAATTACAATATAAATTATTGCAATACATATCAATGACAACACATATTAGCAATAAACATTACCGAGCTCCAGTCTTCAAGGACGGTAAAAACAGTTTTATTTTACATACATACATATCTTCACGCTAGGTCCCTTACGGGGTAGGCAGAGAGCACGGACTGCCAAATATCCCTATCCTTACCTACCTGCCGTGCTTCTTCTTTTTTTAAAAATATCTATCGAATGTATATACATAATATGGTAAGTATTTGAGACGTTGCATTAAGAGTTCAAACAATTAAGCACGTGAGTAAGCAGTATAGTACATAAGTTAGTTTGACATATAGCGGTTTCGAACGTGTGACTAATTCAACTTAGTCTTAGTCTCCTTCGGCAACTACATCTTCTATCAATAATCACATTGTGAAAAATATTGAATGTAGTAAAATCACATCAGGTCTGTAAGGATGGATGGGTGCCATATACATATGTATATGGCACCCGGCCATACCTACCTTATAAGGGATCTGAAGTGACGTTATAATACATACATATTTTTTAATAATGATAATAATAACTAATATGATATAAGAACAAAAGTTTTAATGCGTTCTAATGTAGAGTCTAGACTGTGTAAAAACTTCGTAACTGCTCGCGACGGTTGAAATTATGTTTCAAGTGACTCTACAATTTAAATTACAAAAAACTTACAGATGCTTATCCACATATGGCAAGGCTATCACAAAATAAACTTATCTGAATATCATCTTGTATAGTCACCGAGCTATTAAACTTTGTTTAAACTGAATATACTTTTTATGACAAAAAACATTAAAACAAGCTTATATAGAATTAAGCACCTAAGTGTAGAGAAAAATTCTACCGTAATAAACGAATGATACATAGCTCTATTATAACAAGCCAGTAACAAAAATATTGTACAGATGCTTATTTCGATTTTGCCGAGGTCAACGACCGGTCTTTTTTTAATAGCTAAAACAATGTGTGCTGTCGTAAATATGTCCATATACATATATTGAGAACGTGAGAAATTCTATTTTTGAATGATACATTAATACGGTACAATTATATAAACAATCGACTTGGCGAGAAAATAATTATACTCGTAATTACAATACATGTGACAAGTTATGTGTGATAAAGTGATATCCCTTTTTTCATTACAAATACTGAGTACTTATTTACATATAAAAGCAAGCGTATTTAAAATCAATATTGATTAGAAATAGTTAATTCGATACATTAAATTACTGTACACTAAAATACAAAGACTATATTTTACCTTAAACGCTGACATGACTTTTACCAGACACCATGAATATATGAAAGAATTACGTGACACTTTTAACGTACTACCGAGTGTTTATACTAGTTATGACATCTGACTTTGTCCAACCTTTATAGATCCAGCGACAAGCGATAAACAACATGACACTTAATTATCAAGAAAATATCTCCTAACCTTAAAGTGAAACTGTTTTGACAAAAATATTACGATTTTAACACTATCTATCAAATTGCAATATTTACAAAAGAGACACGGCAGAAACATTTTGACGCCTTCATGATCATTATCATCGGACGGTTTTGAGTCCACTACTGGATATAGGCATCCTAAGGACCGTTTAAACATAATGACCACCCTGGACATATCAGTTGAGGATTTATTCTTTGTACATATTAATATTCTCTCGCTCAGTTCTTGCTAGCAATAGGACAAGTGCTCAAAAAGCTTTCTGCTTTCAAGAGTCCATTAAGAAGACATTTTATAAAATGCAAATTAATAAAGTCTTCACGTCCTTTAAAAATACAACGACCGTTTTTTCCTCGGACAGCCCTCGATATGTTATCGCAATTAACAGGACAGTATTTTTATATCTTAAAACGGTCAAAACGATTCCAATGCGCAAAAAAAGAAAGATATTAATTAGCTCTCCAAGATATTCATTTCTTTAGATTTCAATTTAAATAATGTCAATTTAAAAATTTAAACCTTCATCGACGGTGACAATATCTTTAGTTCATTTACATTAATTGAAATACCAATATTTATTTACTGTAATGAGTGAAAACACATAATGTAATGACCCCTTTAATTAACAGTACGAAATTAACTAAATTAGAACTTCCAAATTGTTATAAATTTACCATTAAATATTACCAAGACAACGAATATATCGAACGAACGAATCGAACGAATATATTATGATCAATTTTCAGGTGCATGCACTGTTATTATTATTATTTTACTACTGTATCAACACGCCAAGTTCCTTACGTGTAAACACAGAGTACGGATTGCAAAATATTCCTATTCCTACTGCCGTGCTTTCTAAATTCATCGCTTCCCTAACACACGCAGTTTGCTCAAAATGTTTCATATTCGTTATAAGCTCTATTTTGATAACTCAGAAGCATTGAAACGTTATCAATAAAAAGTAATTAGACGATGCAGGGGAACAGCGAGCCCCTTTTAAAGTGATATGCACACAGCAAGCACGCAGCAGTGCATTGTTGGAACTGCATTGTTGCACCACCTGGCTCGTTCGGTATACCATTATACCAATAGCCACAACAGGCTAACAATTATCATACGGGCAATTATTAAATTGAATAATAATTGCAAAATAATCAAATTAAATATTAATTTAATATTGTATTCAATTACAATGCGGCATTTTCGTAAACTGGAGAATCACCAAGCGTAACCAACAGTTATTACTATATAAATGTTTTTGTTACTAAATTACATTACATTACAGATTTATGTTATTAAATTATTCAAAATTATAATTAAATTTAAAAGTTGATAATTTGGTACGAAAAAATTTCTAGAATTTACAACGATAGCGATGTTATTCTGCAAAAAGTTTTTATAATATAATTAGGAATGGAAATACTTGTATTATCATTGTCCCAAATCAGAATTCCTTAATGAGTAAAAATAGAAGCAGATGTCTTTATACATTTCTTCGGAACGATAAGAAAATGAAATATGTACATACAAATGTGAACTGTGAAAGACGCCGCGCTAACTGGCTTAAATATATTACTTTACTGGTTATTTCCCACGGATTCACTCGTGCTCGTGCAAAAAGTATCCAATGTTTTAACCAAGATAATAAAGTCAATTCAATTTCGAAGTCCGTGGATATCAGTAAGCCAACAAATATTGTATTTACATATTTCGTTTTCCTTACTACATATTAGTGTATATTTTTCTGTTTTCTTAGCACTCCCAACAACTGGGCAAGGGACCCAGCTGCCACTTAAAAACGCAGTATGTATGGCACAAACTTACACCGCACGTTGCATTTAATGACTTTACACTACCTTCAACTACAACTTCAAATAAATTAACTTCGCAACAAGCGTACGACCCACCAGCCCCGAGCTCCGCTTTGTTAGCATTGCAACTGCATTGTGGGACCACCTGGATCATTAATGGCTTGGAATCGCCGCCACGCACAGTATAAACATGTATTTAAATGTACGTATATGTATAGTACAAACTTGCAACTGTTTATATCGTTTGCAAAGTCAGCCATCTTCACTGTATAGCAATACGTGCCTGCTTTTATTTTCCTTACAGTAATAATAATTACAATAACGAAAGAAATATAAGGAATCAGCCAAATATTTAACGTTAAGTGAAAAAGTTGTAACTTTACTAAAACTAATTTTATTACTCTCGTAGCAATAGGTTCATCTCCCGTTCCATGGTTTAATATTGATTTTAACAGGTGGATTGTGAGTGTACACTACATTCCTCTTCCTAACCCTTTAGGAAATGCAAGCGTGAAGATAAAAAAAAGAATGTTATACTTATATTTTGATAACAAACTTTCTGTCGATCTATTGCAAACGAATTCAAAATCTGATGAGTGTACGACAACCTGGCAAGTACAGCTGGCGTTACAAAGTAAAGTGACGTTAGTGGGTTCATAGAATTCATTCCACTGGTAGCGGTCGCTCGGCTGTTGACGCCGCGTCAGTGGCCCATTTATAGCAATTAACGAGTTTCTTTTATAGGACTTTCAATTTGTATTGCCGCGAATAGGTACGTTGAAATTATAAGCTTTGTTATAGGCGAAATTTAAAGAAGAATTTATATAACTGATTCAGAAGTTAAAAAAAATAATACATCATACCAAATATGGTTTAAGTTTTGTCTAAAATGACTGTAACTTATAATAAAAAAATATTCAAAATCACTAGGGTGTTTTATAAGTTTGTTGAAGACCAAATTGTACAAAAAACAGTTAAGTGACTGACTTCAGTCCACTGACTGTCCTGACGCGCGCTTTCGACGCCGCGTCGCTGGCCCATTTCTTACAACCCATTGACTTTAGCCATTCATCAGGCTTTTCAAATGAGAGCTTTAATGCGCCTCCCTGCAAATGGGGACATATATTCTCTTCTGTACTTATTGCAAATGCAGGTATTACACGCGAAACGACTCATACAAGCGCTGTATGGAAAACTACTTTAAATAATTAGTATGTGTAGCGTAGACTACACCTATTTCGGTTTTTTATGTTATCATTAAAAGAGTTTCACGATATTTTCAAATAACAACACGTTTAATTCGTTTCGGCTCACGCTTGCCACAATAAATCACTGTTTTACGCATTCATAATTAGGTCTAATCCATTTACGATATTTTTCGACGCACGTAATTAATTAGTTACATTTCCCGGTAATGGATTATAACAGCATGTTATGATTCGATACGGGGCGATTCAAAATAATTGCTTTCAATTTTATATTGAATAGATCAACCTATATTTTCAAAATGGTACACGTGAACACGTACAAACATACATGTAGAACATCCCCTGTCGAATTTGTGATTAGCTTCTTTTTAATCCGGCTTTTAAAACTGCATGACAATAGGTAAGGCACACACCGCGCGGGGGTTATCTCGCAAAAAAGCCTTTCTTTGCACTGCGAGTGGAGGATTTCGGCAAATATTTTTATTACTAAACAAATGTTTGCCTTGTCCTCATCAGCTAGGGTTGAATAAAAACGTCATTCATCGGCCACCTTTTTTTCCGTTTCTATTCTCTACCGCACAGATTTGAATAGAAAGCCCCGATCGATGGGACGCCATCATTCCTGCTTGATATGAAAGGTAATATCTCTAAAATACGTTATATGGCGAATCGAAGTTATGGCCAGTCTTTATAACATATTCGAGAAAGTTACGAGTGCTCCCTTGAACTCGCAACGGAAACGAGTCGTGTCACGGATGTCGTGCACATGCGGTAACGGTTTTATTTATGGAATGCAATATATGTACGTGATATTTACATTTGCAGTATCAACGGTCGTCATTCCTCAAATTTGTTATAGTTTAATCACTACGGACGAAACAAAGGTATATTTGATTGTGCAAGCTGATGGATTCCAAGGAGGCAGCCACTAAAAGAAATTAATCGGCGTGTCCGAAAAAATAAAACAAAAGGAACCGTAAATCCCACACTGGGCGAAGACAATATATCGCGTCGTCATAAAGTTGTCCCTCTCCCGCCAGGCGGCGCCAGTGCGCCCGCCCCGCGCCACCGCGGCCGCTCTGCACGCACGTGCGTGCTCAGCTACTCGTCTCAGCCATTCAGAACACGCGCGCTTAACCCATAACATGCCCTGCTACACATACTTAAGGTTCAGAACTAATATATCAGTTCGCTGCCCGCTCTACACGATCTATAACTCACCATACGGCGTTGCCATTAAGCGCATTTTGTTTTGCCGCCAAACCGCATTCCTCGCTCCTAATAGCGATCGCATTGTCGATGAATATTTGAACTTTTGTCCTTTTTGATTAGCGGTTGTTGTAGCGGATGCGATTTTTATTAAAGATACCGAACTGATTTATCGTATTGCACAAACAACAGTGACGCAGTCCTCAGGCAGTTTGCAATAAAGATAAATTTAAACCAATTAATGCGCGAACAGAGTACTTACTTGTAAATATTCTGCAAAAAATTTCACACTAAAAAGCGGTTATAAAAAAGCGACACTAAATGTCTACTGTAACATTTAGGGCTCGTCACTTAATGAGTCCAATCCCCCATAGAGCGCACCGTAAAGTTAATAAATTGTACAGGAGAGTCGAATCATAAACAACAGCGTCATAGCGGTATTATGCACCCCAACCGCACAACAGTTCCCCCGAGTATTGGTTCCTGACGAATGACCCAATAAATACCCATAAAGCAAAACGCGACACGTACAAAACATTCCGGGATATAAAAGCATTATCCAGTTAAGTAATTTATTTCGTCTTCAGGTAGAGAGTGAAGTTATTTTATGGTCCCACTTAAACGTTCTGTAATCCAAGCAGTTAAAATATAAAAGGGGGCGTCGCTACTATGGAACACCAATAAAGAATAAACGCGTAGAAATTCAGTTTTTTAATGTGAACAGTCCATAAATTCTGTTTATAATGGAGACCTACAGGTATTATAAAGTTTATATGAAAATAATTTATCAAAACCCCAAACATTTGTAATACATTACAATAAATTACATAAAACGACCGAAATGATTTATAATTTTGCAGGAATATGTAGAGCTTCGGATATTGCTTATTGGATAGGAATCACTTATCTATTACATATATTTTTATAGACTTATCCTAATTTTACGAGTAACCAATTTTGAAACAAAAAAAAAGATGTTTTTATGAATCACAATACCATAAATACCTGGATAGATTCAATGCTATTAGGAATTCCTAGCACGCTTGCGCTTATCGAAAACAACTGTACATTAATTGGAAGATTTTGAGTCGATTAAAGTAGCAAAGGTCGAACCTCAAACCTTAGTCAGAGATCGGATGATTCACCGAGAGAAATGTACACAGCATCCCGGCGCGCTCAATACGTCTGCCCACTCGCGAACCGGTCCGGTAACTTACAGTATCGGGAACAATGGACATATATACAATAATAACAAATCATAACATTATTACCTGATATAAATATCTACTCAATACATGTAAATTACTTATGAATAGGTCCCGCCTGTATTTCAAATGTCAAAACAGATTCATGTCGTTCATGTGTCTGTTCTAAATTATTTTACTTTAATTTAATGCTGTTAATACACTCTTCTCATACCATTTTTGGAGGCACTTGACAATTCTATAGTTAATCTATCTGTGAAGCGTGCCCGTAGATGGCCATCGTGGCAGACCACAGCCTTAACCATTCTCGCTCTGAAAGGAGATCCGTCTCCAACAATACAACAATAAAGCAGGTAATTACAACAATTAAATAATAAAGAAGGTTTATTACAATAACTAAATAAAGTCTTTTATCCGCTTATCAATTAAACGACGCGCCATACATCGTAAGGTCATTAGGACGCCCTTATAACCCGAGATTGAAACGCCCTTAACATATCGACTAAATAAGTAGGTATACATATATATAGCGTTATTTGAATGTATCGTATCATCAATAACTATTATCTGCGCTTACAAATAGCTACAATTCCCAAGTGGCATACATTGAGTGCGTTTCTGTGTGGACGGAGTGCAGTAACATTAGCCGCAAATTAGGTTAGTTAGATTGCAACCAGTATCTTCTAAGCCGTAGCAATAACTGTGCTACATTCCGCTATACTCTGTACACGGGACAGAAGTGTACGCTACATTAAAATTAGGCCTTTGATATGAACACGCTGTTCTATAAAGAGAAAACCTGTTTGTGAAAGTCGCGTAAGTCGATGTTTTCTGGTTTAACTGAAAAGTAAAGGTGGGTGCACAAGAATCTTTAATAAACAATAACGTCCAATAGGATTTAAAGGATATATCGGTTAATTTAAATGTAACATTTACGTAATTCCACTAATATTAAAATTCCTATCCACACAAAAGTATAAGCCTAGGTTTAAATAAAATACATTACTCAGGTTACTGTACTAAAAACCACCTGTACTAAAACACCATCAATGTAATATGTCATAAATTTTTCATTAAAAGTCCATTTATATTTCTTGCTTATGAAAATTATACTCATGTGAAACATCGCTAACAATCTTTTAAAGTTAATAAAATGACACATAATGATTTTAAGCACTGGTTCTTAGGATATTAATGAACAAAATATTAAATAATAATTATTACATTTCGCTCATGACAAAACCAACTCTGATAGTAACTGCTTCTTAGCAATCACACATTCACAGTTCTTATCAAATATCTGAACAAAATCCATGTAACACTCCAAAACCATTAAAAAAATACCTATATTGGAAACATTTTGAGTTGGGATCGAAAACACGGCGATAAATTTAACTTCGTTAATATTCGAACATAAATTTTTACTGTCCCAAACTCTACCTTTGATCGTATATTAAACCACGTAATGTGGTCAGCCGACCCTTCTCGGAATTGGTGTATCATATTACTGAAGAGGTGTTGACACGCTCCCTACGATGCCCTAACATCAAACACGCTAACTACACCTAGGTACGTAATTAACTTGGCTAAGCCACTCAATCGCATGTCTCTCTATTACTGTTTATTGACTGCGTACAATAGGTCGACTACCTACACAGGTATTGATATTGGAAAATTTGTTAATATTACACAAATATACAAAAAAAAGTATTATGAATAAATTATTCCATGTGACGTATTACAGAACTGGTAAAAAGTGGGAGTACACACTTCTCTACCTACCCTATTGGGGAAATATATGTATGTGATGTTAAGTAACAAATTAAGTGTGAAAGTACAACGCGGTTTTTTAATATGTCGTATAAAAATAGCAGTAGAATGAGATTACAGTTAGTTTATTTATATAGTATTATAACGCATGTGGTACATAATAAACGAACAGCATACTTCATGTGATAAGATCAGTATTCAGATAACTGGACACAGAAAGCTACATAACAAATCCAGAACATATCCTGGAATCACTGTAGGGTGGTATGCGTTCCGCGATTACTTTAGTGTCTCGTGGTTTCGTGTGTCTTCTAAAATTATAATAGTAATTCGGCCCATGAATATTTCAAAGTAATACCAACGAAACAAAGACCGGATACAATGACAGGGCAGGATACGCGGCCGACACATTCGCGTCTAGACCCATTCTATGACGTCAGTTATTAAATTGAGACCTGTCTTAATTGGCATCATGGGCCGCTACGCGCCTTATGGTCGCTGGTTGACATCTTTTTGCCAATTGCGGCAAGCAACTACCGAACGAAATAACCACATGTGAACGCTTGAGAACATCTGACGTACAACAATTTTTTGATTCATACACCTCGATAAAAATTTTGTACCGTTGAAATACTATTAGAATATATAGTATTGTTTATGGATGGATGGTCAAAAACAATCGAAGACAAATTAAAGTTTTTTAATTTATTATTTACAAAACATTGCTAACGCCATACCTAATAGACGTACGTAGAGATCGTTAATTAATACCCATTAATAATCCAGCAGCACAATATAAATTTTTCTCATCTCAAGTAGTACGCATACTATTCGCATAGTAATACCAATGTTTATCGCGACGTAAACGCTCCTAAGTTAGATAAACTTCAACTTGGTACGTTAAACATCGGCGGTTCGCTAATGCGCGCTGTAGCGTTGCAAAACCCAGAACAAACTGGCTCGCTTTGTGCACTAATGAGGGCCACGTGGCTGTCCCCCGCAATGCAGACTGCACAATAAAACAATGGGCTATAGTTCTGCACTAGCTTTATTCCTGCAGGATGAATTCTCGCGTGACTCCGACCCGTTACTTGCGGGCCGCAGCTCTAATAACTATTCTGTTTATGGCTCGAAATGAAATCAACTCTGAATTTCCGTTTGACACAGCGAACGTATACGAAATTCCTATTAGAAATGTTGTATGGTCGATATATTGGTAACACTTGAAACTATTTATAGTTGTTAAATAAAAATCACAATCACAACGACACGTGACAACGACTGAAATGTTTGTAAACTAATGTCGCATGCTTTTCATTAATTCTATCCATTATATTTCTCTACATTATGCCAATAAACTTTGGTTCTGCCACTTGGAACATCAAAACACTAAAAACATTTCAGTTTATTTATATTTAACGTCTCCCGAATGAACAGTAACGGTCTCTAGACACGTGCGCTGTTCGATCGTATTAAACATCGGAAAATATCGTAACTTCAAAGTTTTAAATAAGTTTTGCGGACACTGTAAACACCGGGAAAATCCTGTTTTAAGTAAATTATATTGAGAAATGCTTAGTTGTAAATAAATGTACAACAAATACAAGTGTTACTGTGAGTTAAAACCTAGTTTCAAGAGTAACATGTGAAGTTTCGAACGTCATGTTTGTACACGCGCTGTCACCGAACAAAACATAAACATTGGATATTTGGGACGAGCCGGTTGAATGACTTAGCCCTTCTCTACAATTGTGGGTTCTGAGGGCCATTAGAGCGATTGTTAAGAGTTCAGTAACATGAGGTTGCCGGTGCACGTGATGATCGGTGTCATCTGTGTTACCACTCACCTAATTGTGCGAAGACCTTGGGGCGGACGTTCTCCTGCCAAGCAGCGGCGGCAACGGCGAGGGTTGCCGCGATGAGGGCACAGCGCAGCACGAGCATGGCACTAGTCACAAGTCGACATCACTCGAAGAGCACTCGCGGCGCGCGGCTGAGCGCAGCACAGGCAGGCGGGGCGCGCGGTGGCCGGCGGCGGACTGGCGGCTCGGGGAGTCGGGGGGCGCGCCTGCGCTGCCGGCGCCCCGCCGTCTCGCATGCGTCGGGCTGCGGAGTGCGGACCTCGCACGTGACGCAACCCTCCTCGCCCCAACGCACCCTCGCGGCTATCGCCGACCCTGCGACGTCATAATCGCGTTAAAAAAACTGCCTGCATATCCTAATGAACGCCGCTAAACCTGCAATTAAACTCTAAAGGGGCCGCCCGCGAGGTCTTTGTTTGTGAGGGATTTTCGGTAGGCATATTAAAAATTCGTTAGCGACATCTCGAGGGCGTGACGGCAGTTCAACGAATCGTAAGGTCGCAATTACAACTTTGACGGTTAACAACGGGGATGTTGGACCCATTGCTCCCCAAAAGCTCCTATTACCCACCCTTCTAGGGAAAAATCTGAACTCGAGACTGCGACTAATTGACGTACATGTCGTAATGATGGGTTCCAATAGCCATGGACATAACGACCATGTCCGCCTTTTAATTTTCAACCTCTTAGCTTCATTGGTTTGTATGAAAATCAAATTTTTATATTTGTGACCATTCCATAAAATATAGAACACATGCCAAAGTATGTCTGCCCATAATTTATTGCAGTAGGTAATATAAATGTTCCAATCTACTGGAAACGAAACACCTATACAACAAAATTTACACAACATCAATTAGAGTTAAACCAAAATCAGAACCATATATTCTAATTACACACATCGTAAAATTAATCAATCGTAACTAAACTAAATAAACGTATATCGGAACCGAGCGTGGCATAAAAAATTAATTCAATGTTACAAAGTTCTAACTCCCGCGGCCCGAAAAGGGAAGTGTAACTTTATCGAAATAAAAACTTTTTGTACAACACTGGGGTCCTTGGTAGCGCATTCATTATTATTAATATAGCAAAGTTGCTCCCCGGTAATTTTATTCAAGCAATTTAGAACTGTGTCAAAGTAATTTTAGTTGGGTGTTACTATAGAGATGCATTGTAGCGGCCGTGAGAAAATCGATAAAATAAACATTAATTGTGCATGGCCTCTCGGCGCGTGCACTGAGGAATTGACTTCTACTCGTCGCCACTTCGACAGCCAAACATTTGCTTACTTGGTTTTCTAACACATTACTATTCTTACTATTTTCTTTAATAGTTCCCACTCACATATTTACTAGAAGCAAATTGTAACTGAAGATTACGTATACTAAATACTTTCAAAATTAATTTCAAGATGTAATTAACGGTATTTAAATACAATTATATTAAACTTAATCATTACAGACAAAACACTGGGGAGCGCATATCATATTAATCATACTGTAAAAATCATGCAACGCTACATGCAAAACATCAATTGCAGGAAACTTACTCTATGTACATATGACAGTTTAAAATAATAAATCGTATTGTATTATTATTATTGTATTGTATCGTATTGTATTATTATTAACTACAATAAGAAGTAACACATACTGTTGTCACTTCCAGTCAAACATTTGGACAGCGGATGATTTTAATGTGCACTCTACAACGAAATATGGCTTTAAACACGAATGAGTATTGCTCTCCCCTATCTACCCCTTCGGGGAAAAACGGTCGTGATGTTTTGTAACAATATTAACGAAAATATTTTGTATTATTTTATTAAAGTATATAAATGAAGTATATGAATGGAAGAAGCTCGTCAAATCTGTAAATGTACAGTATTCTGCACTCGGTACCCTCTGCCTACCTCGTGAAGGACATGTCGAGACGATAAAGTAATAATAATATTATATTAAAACTTTGATTTTTATGATTTTTTTTGAGAGAAACTATTTGCACATTTAAGATAATACACAAATGAATGATATTCTTTCTTGTCCAATTGATAAAACTTAACTCAGATCTCACGATGAAAACTTCATAGCTTCTAATGAACGTGGTCTTGCTGGAGATCTTTGGCATAGCTTGGAATCGAATGAAACTTTTCACTAACTTCCCATTCCTGCGTTTAAATAGTTTTAAGTAGGTATATTAAGAGAAGATAGTATAAGAAGCAATTTCGTTTCTAGAAATTTCGATACAATTTTGTTCCGACTAGACTCGAAAACGGGTCTCAGATTTTTATTGAAAGGTATGTTGTTATTATTTTGTCAGGTGCTATGCTACGATGCGAATATTATATATGTATAATGCGATGTTTCACAGTCTCAGTCTCTGCATAATTACAACCTTAAGATACACAAGAAAGGATATTCTGTTGAACGTTGTATATCAAATAATATCCGGACTAATTCGTTAAAGTCGCTGTAAACACTTTTTGAAATCTCGATAACTTCTTGAAGATTGGGAGACACGAAACAAATCCTTGTGCACGTCAAACTTGAAGTGAGGCTCTATTATAAAATCGTAGACGAGGAAGGTACAGGCGTCGAGACGTATTAATTGAGAGAATAAATTATAAATAACAAGCGTGCCTTCTGCCACCCCCCGGATATCAACGATTTGCATTCAGTAAACGAATGACAAATTTAATAGAGGCAGTAACTTAAATATAATACGCACTGAATTAGTCAAATTAAATATACAATTTTCTTTAATACCAACAATATATTAAAAAGAAGATAAAAACAAAAAAAATGCTGTTACATCAAATCTGCATGACTAAGAAAACGTGTTTCTGTTTACCTAACTAAAAGATATTACTGGGCCAATGAACATACACATAGGTAGTCGCTGTTTTAATAAAAGCACTGATTTGATATCGTCGCGTCACTAATAACCAAATGCGGAAAAAACTAAACACCAACTTTCAAATAGCGAGCCGCGGCTAAAACGCAGTAATAAATTGTTTAATACACGAAAAACACAGATTTCTATTTGTTTGCTTATTTTACTAATGGAAAAAAGTGCGGGCGCGGCCGCAAAACGGATATTTCCCGTTAAACCTGCACCGTGTGGTCGCGCTGCTGGTCGATTTGTACGTCAACATTTTGAACGGCTTTTTTGTGCAGAGTGCCATTTATCTATGTAGTTACGTTAGCTCTTTAAAATTCTCTATTTGTATAAGTTAGTGATGACTTTCGGTTAGATGCGATGGTATCTATTGGCATATATGTACATATATATTCAGTTGAGAATAATAATTTTTATTTATTTTTCTTTATACATAACAACTTGTGAGGTTTTCCTCTCTCGAAAATAATCTTAGTGTATCTTCATATTTCCAATATATTATTGTTTGCAAAATAATTCATTGCGTTATATTAAAAGTTCACGCCAATAAGACAGAGACATTGCGGAAAAACCATATCAATGGTTGAGGG
>DWME01003855.1:0-17359 GCA_018244795.1 Parelbella ahira ahira
CAAAACCAAACCCAGTCAGCCGGACACAGTCAGGTAAAGGTGATCGTGAAAGCGGATCCATCCCAAAACACTTCAGAGCTAGCGACAGACTTCGGTTTCAGTGACAAAACAATTTTAATTCATTTAAAACAAATAGGAAAAGTGAAAAAGCTCGACAAGTGGGTACCGCATGAATTAAGTGAAGCGCACCAGCAAACACCCGTTGAGTGCTGCGTCACATTACTCAACCGTCACAATGACGAGGGAATTTTGAATCGTTTCGTTACTTGTGACGAAAAGTGGATCCTGTACGACAATCGGAAACGCTCATCACAATGGTTATCCCAAGCGAAAGTTGACTCAGAAAAAGGTACTAGTGAGCGTTCGATGGTCTAGTGCTGGTGTCATACACTACAGCTTCCTAAGATCTAATCAGTGGATTACTGTACAAGTGTACTGTCAACAATTGGAAATTATGATGGAAAAGCTAGCCTTTAAACAACCGAGATCTGCCGATTGCTCCAGACCACTGCTGCTTCACGACAACGCTGTTGAACTGTCTCCGACACCCACCATGCTCCCCGGACCTTGCTCCAACAGATTACCAATTTTTTCAGCATGTGGACAATTTATTACTAGGGAAAAAATTCAACTCCATTGAGGCATTCCAAATCGCCTTCAAAGAATTTGTTGATTCTCGCTCCCACAATTTTTTTAAGTCTATATTTAAAATTATGTTAGGAAGTTCGTTTGCTAAAGTAGGAAAAACTAAGGGCCAAAAATGCTTTCCTAAGTCATGCTAAATTTTTAAAATAGGTGATTCAGAAATACAACGCCATCTATCGGCGGTAGATCCCAACCATAACTGTTTAGATCAATAATTGACAGAAATGCGGTGCGTACGAATGCCTCATATGCCGCACGCGGCTAAAGACTGCGCAAACGCTGCGTCACCACCTCACGGCGCTCCACACCCTCAAGTATAGCTGCAAACAATGCACCTTCGTCACCAAAAACAAGTAAGACACCATATTACTGTTCACGAATGAACAGAGTGATGACTGTGGAAGAAGCATGTCAGTTCTGTAAGAATAGAAGTATTTGCCATTCTGAGCCCTCTGTCTATTCATAAAGGTCCTCGTATGATGATATAATGATTATAAAAATATCAAATAATTCGATTTTAACATGTTCATCAATGCAAGTTAAGGCTGCCAACCTGTACCTAAACGATAGCCTTAACTTATGTCATTCTGAAACGAGACACATGTGCAACAATATAAAGAAAAACAGTTGATGATGACCATCATGAGTCATGCAATATAGACGTCACGACTCACTTAAATCGTCATCACTGTCATCATCCTGGAGAACCAGGGCTCGTGTATGCCAGCTATTGTAATCTGCCCGTTAGAGGCTTATACTGTGGTCTTAGTGAAAATACATCTCCGCTATTCGCAGAGGGGTTGCGCTCGGGCACGAGAAGTGGCACTCGGGCGCCAAGTATCAGTGTCCACATTGTCCCAGTGAATTTGAGTGAGTATTGTTATTATTATTACTCTTTATCATTGTTACGTACCAGTGATGTCACGAATGTAATTTTTTTGAACATTCGCGAATGCGAATGCGAACGAGAATATCTGCTATCGACGTTCTCGAATGCGAATATCGGCGAATACGAATATTCGTTGCATCACTATTAGGTACATACTTACCGTTCTCGTTTAAATTCACCTCATGTGTCTAATCGTCCGAATTCTTGTTAATAACATTATGACTGTAGAATACAATGCTATATTTTTTTTATGGGGCACTAAAAATTACATTAATAAGATATCATATATTTTGGGCAAGTATGTTACATTATTGTTAAAGATAGGTACGTTTTAATTTGTTTGTGAATTACTAGCCACAGTAAGATTTAACGTCCCCTTCAGAGTTCCACGACATCCTATCACCAGCCCTCTGTATGTCCCATTAGCAGAACAAATGTCTTAAACACTCTCCTCTATCGCGAATGTGCAAAGAGTACAATCATCTCACCGCGACGAATAAATAGTGTAGACATATTGTATGATTCGGGCTTGAGTCTAAAAAAAACTTACCGCACACTCTGCTCTGTTATAAAATAATATTGTATTTATAAAACACCTTTATTGTTAAATGTAACCTTATTTCATCTACTCAGGTTAATATGCACTAGCTGGGCGACCGTGCATCGCTCAGATGATAAAATTTCTAATCTATTGTAACTCATCGAACTATCTGTATGAGTACAAATTAGTTTCCTTGTAAACTGTTCTAGCGATACCTCAGGGTGGAGTTTTGTATAAGAAAATTAAAAATATTATTCTAAAACGTACTGTAACGCGTTCTACTGGAAAATGTTGTACGCTCTTCTAATTGGCATAATATGTACATGCCCCATTAAGTTTGTAAATGGTTTAATATGAATGATTTGTATGTTATGCTGTTGGAGCGTCGTTGAATAAATAAAAAAAAATTGTAATAATTTTATCCAACTATACAAACAGGGCAAATCAAATAAAACTGTTGAAATGGTAAAAAAAATTGTCTTTTTAACTGTCCTTTTTAAATGCCTCGAATTTATATAAGTATCTATTCGTTAGTAGGTATATTTCAATAAGTACAAGATGCATTGACAAACCCCAACCTCACCCACTACCTCCCCATCCTTCCCATGCCCTCTTGGCACATTTTCTCAGTAAGCCGACCACGTGCATGAGCCACGTGCGCATGAAGCACGCCTCTGACTTCGTGTGCGAGCTGTGCGGCTTCATCTTCGTCAGCAGGAAGGGCATCGACGTGCACAAGACCAAGAAACACAGAGTCGTCGATAAACTGGCGAGTCATTTAACTTCTCCAAGCGATAATTCATTCAATCATTCAGTCGTTCTTTCAATCATTCATTCGATTGTTCATTCAATCATTCAGTCGTGCATTCAATCATTCATTGGCTTGTTCATTGCTGTCGTCGCGATCTGACCGCATATCACGCATCCGTACGTGTACGACCCGCGACTATATCGCTACAAAAAGTGGCCTTGAGTAACCTGAATGAGATGTAATAATTATAGGCGAACTTAACACTACTAAGCCTTTTATACGATCTTGGTTTAAGTTTTATTATACAGTACTAAATATTCTGAACAGACATGTAATCTCGCATCGTCAATAATTTGCAGAGTTAAACATCATCTTATTAGCCTATGTTCCGCAGTGGCTTGAGATAGACTTATGATGATGATGATGGTGATGATGAAACATCATCGTATCGTTAGCGATGCAAATTTATTTAACAATTAATCTCTTGAAACTTTGAAAATACAGATTTAAAAATGGCAGTTTTATAATCAAACTATTTTTTTTACATATCGTTGTTGCAAAAACTATTTTTGTTACATGTTGTTGCTACAAAAAATATTTTGTTCCATATTATTGCTACAAAAAATATGTTTGTTACATATTATTGCTTCGTCTGTAGAATAGTGTTTACTGTAAATTATTTTGTACAGTAGGCTGATGATGAATAAATGTTGTTATTATTAATGTGTGGTTTTGCTGTGGACGGGCAGGTCGTGGAGGGCCCGTACTGCGAGATCTGCGATGTGCGCTTCGTCTCCGAGGAGGCGCACGACAGGCACCTTAAGCTATCCTCGAAGCACAGCAGCGACTACCACCCGTGAGCATATCTTTAAGATTCCCATCCAGGATAGGCAGAGAGCACAGACAGCCCAATATCTCTAACCTAAGTTTATCATAGATTAATGGTTTAGAATTCAGCCTCAAGTCTATCATAGATTAATTTAGACTTCATGCTCTCACCCAATGTTCGAAACCCAGAACGTATCACTTTACCAAAAATGAGTGCGTGAATTTTTACGCGCGATTTAATCAAAACTTCTTTGGCTGTTTCAGCATATACATACATATGTATGTATTTGCGTCATTCATAGTACTTACTGTTACTTATTACTTGGAATGTATGGGACCTTTCACAAATAATTAAAATAAACCTTACGTTTATTACATGCCCGTTCATTATGAGATTGTTGTTTTGGTTTTCATTTATTTTTATTTAACGAAGTAAGAGTGAAATACTCTTAGGATTCCGCAGTTATACATTAAGTGAACATTATTTTATTTTATATCAATAATGTTTTATATTAAATTTATTTATAATACTTAAACTCGGGAAACACGTAACATCAGTAAACACGTAATATCAATAAACTTTTGATGTTACATTTAACTCCACTCAAGAAACTTTTTTCACTCAATTAAATTAAATTAATTAATAACTAAAAACTGACACTCCCGCCTTTCATGTTTTCCCGCCATTTTGAATTATAAAAATGGCTGCCGGTTTGTTTCTAAACTTTTTGTTCAAAGTAGATCAATTTGATTACTAAAATAATAAAAATCAATAATTTATTAAAATAAATATAGATAAAATTGTATTAAAAATTAAAATAGATGTTATACATATATGTATAAGTGAGTACGGTAACTACAATATGTCCTTATACCCCAACGGAGCCTTGCGACTTCTTTTGATCATTTCTTTCGTTGTTTACTTGACACAAAAGAGGTTACACACGACAAAATTATAAAATTGCCTATGTATTGCAAAAGCGTTTTGATATACATCCAACAGAAATCGAATCCACAACGACTCACAAGTCATCCAGTCGGAGAGCAACGGTCAAGGGCCTGTCAAGTGCGAGCAGGTGAGCATCGCGGAGATCACCATCTATCATCAAACATCGCCCGTTCATCACCAAAATACATAGAAACAATCGTTTCCACCGCCTGACACGCTCACGTACGCACGCAAGCACGCACGCATGCACGCACATACGCACACAAGCACGCACGCACGCGCTACACGCGGTACACGCGCAAACACACACCGCAAATGTAAAAACTTACAGCCTTCACGTGCTACTCCTTACATTCATTACTTCAGTTTATTTATCTATTTATTCTCATTTCTCATTCTACTCGATGGACATATCGTATTGATATTGCAAACTGGGTATACCTCCAGTGCGGCATCCAGCTGCGAGACCGGCGCATGTACGGGCAACACTTGCGACGCGCGCACCCCGACAAGAACCGCACCAAGTACCCCGCAATGAAGACGCCCTGCATGTGCGAACAGTGTGGCCGGATCTTTAAGGTTAGGAGCTGGGCTAAGACCCGCCCCACTCACTTGAGTTCACGTCCTGCCCTCCTCTTCTCGCCTTAACACTTTTTGTCTTGTAGCTGAGGGATCTTTAGTAAATGTTACAGATATTACGCTAACAACCAGTCCCTTAGGCACGTTCTGATAATTATGATGGTAATTGTTCTGCAACTATATAGGTACAATTTCTATATTCTACCTCTTTAACTCCTAAAAGCCGTCAATGTTGTTTAACCGCAGACCATGGCGCTGCTGGAGAGTCACATGTGGGTGCACACGGGTGAGAAGCGGTTCAAGTGCGAGCGTTGCGACAAGAGCTTCACGCAGAAGGCCAACCTCGTGTTCCACATACGCGTGCACAGCAGCCAGCGGCCCTCCTACGAATGCCCGCTATGCGGCAAGCGCTTCACCTTCCTAACCAACCGCAAGCGGCATATGTTGGTACGTGAAGCAATCTCTTCCTCGCCCTGTCTTCTCCTTGTCTCTGTGTGTTTTTTACTGGACAAAGTGAGCCGCACAACTTGACCACTATACTTATTGAGCGTAAATATTATTATATCTAGTTCTGTCGCGTTCTCATATGCTGTCTCGCTTGTATTTTACGCTGTCTCTTTCTTACATATTTCATTATCGTCATGAGCCTGTTTAAATCCACTGCTGGACATAAGCCTCCCCTAAAAAGTTTTTGCTCATAATCCCCATGCTAGGCGTGCGGGTTGAAAATCGCAGGGCGTGACTTTTCGCACCACTTAGGCACTGCACGTAGGCGGACAGGGCATGTAGCCGTGCCATACCTCGACATGCCAGCGGTGGAAAGAATTGTCAGGGGGTTTTGGTTGCAGACTACGGCCTTAACCCTCTCAATATGAGAGGAGACCCATATTCCAACAGTGGAATGACAAATGGGTCGATTGTTATTATTATAATAATAGTCTATGCCTAGCAGCAAACGAAAACGGACTGATGATGATGATGAATAAAATATATTACCTATAAATATAACATCATAGTCTGAGCGTGTGAATGTGTAAAAAATACAAAATAAATAATACCTACCCTGTCATTTAATAAGATTATGTTCTGGTTTTAACCAAAAACCAATTCGATATTCAATTATCCGTCATCGATACAGTGGAAATAATTGGATTTGTTTTATACATTGTCGCTATTTAATAACAAAACTACAAATTGAATTAATTTTTTAAAATATTTCTGTATTCATTACATAGTAACATTTTTTTTAAATATTGTTGGTGATTTAATAAATAATGCGACGGTAACTTGCTTGATACAAACATAGTCTACCGACCTCCAATTGGCCAGCGTGGCACACTATGGCCTAATCCTTCTAATTCTGAGTAGACAACTATAGGCCTATGTCCAGCAGTCGACTGAGAAATGCTCATGAAGATGCCAATGATGAACTGTATAATAATCATAATTCTCGGAACGTGGTCTACATGTAGGTATTAATAATATTTGTCACATGTGCTCATTTTCCAGTTATTAGCATCCGAAAAATCATTCAAGACATCATAAAATTTCGATCTTAATTCCTATTAATTGTCATTATATTACGGTAATGCCAATATTAATCATTGTATGATCGTAATGTCAATAAGATTGCCATGATCCTCGATCAATTGATATACAATTTTATTTTCAATTCGCTTCTTGTCCTATGAACCCTTGAACGTAATAAGACAAAAGCGATGTGCCCAGCAGTGTGTTTCATGATGGTAAACTTATATAACAGCGTATATTATTCTACGGTCAGGTATCGCTACTGACATAAATCATATCTCCCTTTCATTATATCGCTGGGAGGGCATTGAAATTGCTGTGCAAATAATTCATAGCATGGGATTGAGATGCCATCCGCTGGGACCCAGCTGCGCGACTTATGAGAAATGCATACATACATATATGTATAGATATATAAATATTTTAGTATGTTAATGTATGTTTATTGCTGATCAACTGGAAATCAATAATTGTTATTTATTTAACGTAACATCACGCCTGTAATCCCCGAAGGGGTAGGCAGAGGAGTCTAGTACACTCCTACGTTTCACCAGTTACGTTTAGGTCCCATGATATAGGTGAGCCTATTGCCATACACCGGGCACAATTGCAGACTACGAGCCACTACTAGAAATTCTAAATTAGAAAAATCCAATAGCACCCGACCCGGTATTTGAACCCAGGAACTCCCGATTGGCAGTCGCGCTTGCAACCGCTCGACCAACGAGGCAGTCAACCAGTTATTTATTTTGTCATTGTTTATACTGATTACTTTTACACGATTAGAAAATTATATGTATGAAAATATCTAAATGCTAAATATACAAAAGGCGGCCTTATCGCTATCAGAGTGATCTCTTCAGCCAGCCTTCAGGTAGAAGAGATGATAATTAGTAATAGCGGTAGGGGCGCAGAACCGTTAAAAAGATAACTTTAAAATAATCTTACTATGATTACAAACAAGATCCAGTGATTGCACGGAAAGGAAAAACTAAATTGTTAATAAAGAAAATTACCTTGAAGAAAAGCGTCACGAACTTGTTTTCTTATGAAATTACTTAGAATATATCAATGTGATATCAAAGAAGCGTAATATTGTTAAATCAATCTCGGTAAACATAATGAAATCATAGTTTGGGAATTGCCTGACGACAACTCACAACTATCGACATTACGGTATGACAAATAGGTACTTGATTGATATTTTCCTTTTTCGCTTATCCTCTCGTAATATAAAATATTTGTGGGAATAATAGTAGCCTGATAATATTAAATAAAAAATAAAAAATATTAAATAAAAACACTTGATAATATTAATAAAAATATTAAGAAAAAGAAACATGTTCAAAATTATTTATTATTGTGTAGAATTCAATACTATTTACCATCTGTGTAATATTAAATTTTGCAAAGACTATGATAAACACAATTTTCGTAATTGAACACATAATAATAAAAGAAATTAAACAAAACATAGTTTTCAAGTAGGTATTCAATGTATTCTAATAAAACTAATTAGCAAAGTAGCAAATTATTTGCTTATTCTGCAATAAAAACGTAATAATATATATTGTAAAAACTGGAAAATATATTTCTATAGTTAATAGGAAATATTAATTACGTGAATAATTAATTATAAACCGCTTGTTTATAAAATGAATATGACATAACGACACAAATAATCATAAATACTGCAAAAAATTAAGTTTAACAAAAAATTAAATTAATTATGAATATTTATAAATGGAAAGAATGCACATAGCTCAGTAGTTATAAGCATTTATTAATAAAAAATAGAAACATTAACAGTAATAATTTTTTAATTATCTTTACACTTCATTTTTAAATTGTTCATTATTATTTTTACGTAATAAAACAAAAATATATATAATTCCGTATATATGTATGTATGTACATATTTTCAAAATATAATAGAATATTTAACATACACTCCATCGATAGGTTTGTGATTGCTCACTTCCTTACAACTTAATTAAAATCAATCGATCACTTTCAGAGCACAAAATAAGCGCGGTAAAATAATTTTCAAATGTACCACACATTTGTCACATGTTATTAAAATTTTGCTTAACAGTTATATCTCAAATTCATATCTAATTTGAATTAATACATACGAACACATATACTAACAAATGTACCAACACTTAACTTCAAAGAGCAACGTGAAAAGCAAAAGTAACACGACTTCAAGTTTATCTACATGCTTTAATGCCTATTCGGAATCTTTACCTTACAAATGGTGTGTATTTGTTTGGGAAACTTTTCCAAAGCCCTGACGTTCGCGCTCAAACGTGTCGTACATATGTATTTAAATGTATATTATGTAAACGTTTTAACGCGATGTTGGCTGAGCTTAGACCTACATTGAGTAGAGATATATCCCGTAGGTTTAACCCAAGCTGATCCTCGCTGTGGCATCCTGATATAATGTAGCATAACTGGAATACCTTCAATATCAAATATGTTACGAAAATATTTAATAACGTTAATATGTAGGTTTACATATGTATATATATTATGTATGTATGTACATAGTTCTCAAAATACCGGCATTTTGTACATTGACCTATTAAAAAATTCATATCAGGTATGTAAAAGGCATTTCGTCGCGACAACCCTTTTACACCTTAGCACTAGGTAAAACGAATATATATTTTTGAAATTATATTCTACTATAATGAAAATTCATTATGCTCATTTTTGTTCGATTTTTTAAATAATTTTTGTTTACTTGTCGTTTTTAAAAACAAAAATTACCCTAAAATAACCAGTCATAGTCAAATCACCAATATTTAAGTCTGCCATCATTCAGCACTGGCATTCATAATCTGCAGCTTGTGTTGCTACCATCCTCAAATTTATTCTGTTTCTGATGAGATAAGGCAAGGACACTGACAAATGATGGACAGTATGAAGCGGTGGGTAGGTACGACTGCGCGCGCTGTTTTCCAACCTATCGAATAAATCTACTTCGAAAAACTCGAATTAATCTTATTGAAGGTGTTTGCCTATCAGTTCAGGAATTAAAATAATCCTACAATTATTAATTGTGACTAAATACACACTTAAAGGTTATAATGTTGAACAGTTTATACGGTTTAAAAATATATTTATTATATATACATAATATGTAAAGCGAAAACATTTTGAGAACGGTGGGCTCTTGGTCGGATAAATACATATTAGTGCCAGATTTACGAGCATCTTTGTGCTTCCGTAGCCACGTTAAGCTCTGACCAACTGACAATCTGACGAATTATTAATAATACAAAAACTTTATGTCCCCATGGCAAGATTTTAAAAACATCCAACAAAACGTTTGCCACAACACTGCGTTGCCACGAATTTTTACAGAAGAAGCGTAATGAAATATGTTCCAGGCCTCCCCTAGTGACAGGAAGAGGCTCGTTCCCGACAGATAAAAAGGGGTAGCTGCTAATATGTTACGGTCGCGATGGCCCATTTATTCTTTACCGGCCTGTGCTTCATGACGTATAAAAAGTCGATCCCCATTGTTGTCACAGTCGGTTTCAGTCATTAAATCTTGTCAGAGATCGCGATAGGAAAGATTTTGGGGGGTTGAAAATTCGCCCCAAATTTACGCAGATATTTTTATACCAGATAACGAAGTCAACGGGAAAGTCTACAATGAACGCAATTTCCAATAAAGTAAGTTACACAAAAAGGCAAAATTAAAAGTATTAACTTCGCATCGCGTGGAATTGCAAATTACAAAATCATATTATCTATAAATTACTTTTTATGCATGTATTTCGTCATCATCGTCATCATCATCATCATCATCAGTATACGAGTAAGTTCACCGACTAATATAGACCTCGTCTGAGGAGAATTTGCCTATGGCCCTCACGCTGGGCATACGAATTAGAGATAGCCGAGCACAGCTTCTCGCACCGTCGAAGCTGCTGCCCATAAGCGGTCAGAGTGTGTAGTCCTGCTTGGTCCATACCGAGACCTGTCAGTATAACTATATTTATCAAATAGTTATTTCAAAATGTGTCAGATACATAATTCATTTCTTCTTCCATTTAGATACTGACTGGTGGCTCATCATGCAAATGATTTTGACTATCGTCGAAGTCTTATATAACGGCTCATTCATCTTCTCTTCGCTACATTCTTAAGAAAGTTTCTTCCAAATTCGCTCGCTCTGACTTTCCAATAAATCCACTGATTATATGAGCGAACACATGGCTTACATATTTAAAAACAAATTATACAGCTCCCAAGTTTTCTTAACTCAATTAGCGAGATATAAAACTCTCGTGAAACAAACAGGTTTCAAGCCAGGCATACGCAAAAGTACATTTTGGCAACTCTGTAACCAACTTTACTTGTACATTTTCCCAAAAGTTCTATCAAGTGGTACAGCTGTACAGTTGAATTACGTGTTATTTACCCCATTCTAGTGAAGTATGCAGAATGCTATACAAAGTTACGAGGGCGAAGTTCTAACGTTCCACTTTGTAGGTGAAACTTAACATTATTTATGAAAAGAAAGTGTTATTGCATTAGTATTCGAGTGCTACTGGCAAAAGCTTTCAGTGATAAAGGGAAAATGTCAACGATAGAAAGTCACTTTCGATAACACGAACTTTTTATTTTCATACCTTAAGATGTGATTGTTGCATTTGAAAATCCACATACATTTGCTTTTACATATCTGGATTTATCTTTGATAGTACTAGAAGCTTCTATCTAAAATTCGATTATAAATAACAACCCGAACAGAGAATTGGTAAGGTAAACAAGGATGTTAGTAAAAACCTAAAGACAAGTTAGTTAGACAAAAACACAAATGTAAGAGATTGAATTCATGGTGGAAATGTTAGGATTGAGAATTGTCAAAAAACGTTTAATACGCAATACAAACGTGTAAACTGCAATGAGGATTTACTATCAGGTGTTTTGCATTTAAAGATGACAGCAATAAGAACGAGAAATATAATATCATTAGAACTACAGCTTTGCGACTCGTAAATACATAAGAAATTGCTAAATCTAATCGTGACGTTGTACATTAACGTTCTTTGAAGATTTTCCATTATATGAGACTGCCTGCGGGGTTCAAAGATAATCGTAAAGCAGACTCACATTATGCCACATTTTACTGTTCAAACTGATTCCATCTTTATGACACTTAAGATTTATCCCTTAGATGAATGGCGGTTACGTTTGGAATTTTCCTTGTACCTTAACTAGAACTATACTACGAATAGTTTAATGTGGGTGTGTCCTTCGTATAAAATGTTAAGCTTGAGCAAAAATAACTTAAACGTTTGGTCGTTTCTCATCCCAATATTTTCGTTTTACCAAAGCCTAATGGGATGATATAATAATGTATTAATAATAAGGTGATTTAAGAGAATTTGATGTTGATGAAAAAGGACCTCGTGTAGGATCGAAAGTAATCAAGTCATCCCGAAAAACACGTGTATTAAGCTGGTACATAATATATATCATGTGTATAAACAGTCACAAACCGGAAGGAGTGGCGCCGATGAGGGGAGGCCTAGGACATCTGGACATCTGCCTCTGCATCTGGCCTGGACATCTAAAGACTGATGATGATGAAACACTCAGGAGATATTAAATGTTATAATAGTCTTAACATTAAATATTGCCCAATTGGTAGCTATTATGTATTACCCAATACATAATAGGTAAACGCGTATCTGTTTTCAATCAATCTTCAAATTTTCAGGGCTCGTGTTATCAAACAATGTACGAGTATTTAAATTTCATATCGATCATAACTTTATTTTATATAATTATGACTTAAACAGCAACTGCTAACATACATAACAGTGATATCAACGATTCGAATATTAATTATATTTATATTTTTGAACTTAATAAAAATTCTCAGGTTCACTTAATGAAAAATAATGTACCTATGATTCTTGTAACCTACAAACAAATTTTAAAGTAATTAAAAGGACTCACGTAAGTTTCATATGGTTGATATTTCAGAATGTGTTCTTTAACAATGGTGTTACTGTCCACAATAAAAGCCTGTCAACTGGCGATTTTAGATTTAAATACGCGAGATTCAGAGAATACTTTATCATACAGTTACCTATTTTCTTTTCATCAAAATCTTATCATTGCAAACAGTAATTTGAACGAGAGGCCAACATGGTACATCTGCATACATCTACATAAGGCTTCCAGCTGGACAAGTAACTATCATATTCTATGCTTAGCATAAATATTATTATTACAAAGCGCCTTAAATTAGGACAGAATTCTGCCTCTATTGCATTTTTGGTAATCTTTTAGAGCTTTGTACGGTAATGAAGTTTATCTGAGCGGAAACTCTGTTAGTGAACTTAGAGCTCCGGTTCAACTATTTTAATGAATAATTTAATGTACTTTTAGGGTTTGTTACTTGAACACTGAAAACGACCGTCGGTAGCACAAAGCTAATTAGCATCAAACGTGTGCGTTTTCAACTGCTATAAATTAAAACTGGCGTGTAAACAGTTTCTAGCGAAATCTTTTATAATTGTCTAAATATTATATCGTTTTAATTAATTTTTTTTGATTATTAAATATGAATAAATAGGAGAATACACAAAAACACGGATAAGTTGTTCAAATCGCATGATATTATGGTTAAAAACAAAATGGCGATTTATTTCGAAATTGGATTATTTCTCACAACGTCCCCCAAAACATTCTGCGATGGTTCCGTTACTGAAAATTACAAATAAAGTGAGTTTTATATACGATAATTATTAAATAAGATGAACTTTTTCTGATAGTAAAATTGAATATTTAAAAGGCATTGTAAGGAATAGAGACCATTATTAGGTGCTCTCTGCCTACCCCGTAAGGGCCCTAACGCAATAATATAATAATCATAATATTACAGATAGACAATTGATAGATAAATTAAATACTTTCTTCATTCCTTAACAATAATTGGACGATGTGTTAATGATGGAGTCGATTTTCTTGATGTTATGTCGCTATAAAAGTCATATTAAAAAAAACCTGACAGCTTCATTCCCCCGAGAGATAGGCAGAAGAGGAATACGCTTCACATGTGATGTTATACATGCCACCATGGAATAGCGGTTGACCCCAATGCCACACACCGAGCACAAATTCCGATTCCAAGCCACTTCCAGGAATTTCAAGTTAATAAGATGGTACACGAACCGGGAATCGAACCCAGTACCGTTCGATCTTCAGTGGCATCTGCAACTACCTAACCAACGAGGCAATCAGTTGATAATGTTAAGTTATCATAACATACTAAATGAACGGACGTCTTTCTCTGCATCCATTGCTGGTGGTTCTTGAGGAATACATAACTCCAGCCTGAAACTCATCAGCTCCCGAGCCGATGGCATATCGGCGCGAGATGGGACGGTACGCATTTTATTAGCGACCAAACGTCCAAATTTCAATAATGCCTAAAAAAACAATGATCTGCTTTATTATTGGTATAAATTCAAAAGCTATGTTTTTCAGTAAAGTAAGGCGACAAGAGGAAGTAAATATGCCGTAATAATAGTCGCTGAAAGCAGTGATAGATAGTGGTTAAGAGTTCAGCCTTACACTCCGCTGGTGCTGGGTTCAAATCCATAGCACGCACCTCTTTACAAAAGCGCGTTTTAAATTCAAATATCACTTGCTAACGATGAAGGAAAACATCGTGAGGAAACCTGCACACTTTAGAATTAAAAAAAAAAAACAAAGGTGTGTGAAGTCTGCCAACCCGCACTTGGCCAGCGTGGCGGACTATGGTCTTAACCCTCTCAATATGCGAGAAGACCCATATTCCTACAGTGGAATGATAAATGGGTCGTTTTTTGTCTTTTTTGTAGTCGCTTTTGCAGTTTTGACGCTAATTAAGTAATGGCATACAAATATAATTGCATCGCACATCTTGTACATCGCACGTCTAATATTGCACCGACGTCAATTAATGTGGTCCTATATTTTCTACATGTAATCTACACCAAGCTTTCGGTAATGCTCTAAGAATGGACGGGCATCTCTTATCATGAGACACATTAAGAAAGATTTACCAGTACTTACATTATGGTGATGACGCTTAGGCAATTAATATAAAATTTGGCATCAGATTAATCTCATCATTTTTACACAACTTACGAAGCAACAGTTTTATCGTCACTATTCCCTGTACACAATTATTTGGATAGTCCGTAGTTATTCTACCACCATGACAAAAGACGAAAAGAAATTTTATAATTATTATATCGTATAAATTCTGTACGCTGTCAATTTTAATTAGGTACATTTAATTCTTGATTAATATACATATATGTAACAATACTAACAGACTTTGTAGGTACAGGCAGAGCAGGAGGAGCGTATACGGAAGGACAGGCCAAAATCATCCCCAAAGGAGCAAACATTTTAATTACTTGAAACGGCTTCGAAGCAGTAAGCATTTCTAATAAACAAAAAAATAGTGAAATAAAGTAACAAATCGATCAAAAGAGGAAACGAAATTATTTATATAGAATTAAAAATTTATAGGTATTACAAAAACAAGTAATATTTATGATTATTTCGACAAACCTATAATATTGTTTTTAATATTATATTATGTAATAAATGACATACCGGGATAAAGTCTTGAAGAATACCTGTCGGAACTTGAGAAAACACATTTAATTTTGTTGTAAAAATCCTCTAGTAGTTCCCATATCCACAAAATGGGGCCATCTTTCCTTCCTTCCACATAAAGTATAAATACATCACCCGCATTTATTACAAATCCGGTTAAATAGTCATCTATGTTTTCAGTAGATTTATGTTGATCGTTATTGATGTTAATCTGATTTATTATCGCTTTGATTGAATCGAAATCATAAACAAGGCAGTACATTCTTGAAAATCTATTTTTCAATTTTTGTGGTTTACATCCGACCAATCCTATAGACACATCAATTGTCATTTGAGCTTGTAAAATCACCGCAGGTTGAATAGCAAAGTGAGATTTAATTGTTCTTATTCCATTAACATCATTAGTGCAAGCTTCGACGCGATATAATGGCGTCATTGAAAATTTTGGCGGGTACAAAGGAAATTCTCCTTTGACAAGTCCATTAATTCCTTTTGCTAAAGATCGTGCATTAATTTTTGTGACAGCAAGAAGAACATCCTGAGACTCTGTGATTGATTGCTTTGGTACAGTCGCGCCAAAATTGCGATCAACTTGTTCGTTTCCAAACAAACTCGGATTACAGTGAATCAGCTTTGGTGATCTTCGTCCGCGAAGCTAATGTAACGAATAACAATGAAAGCTATAAAAAACTAAGTTGGGGATTAAGATCGCGACCTCGGTAGATCGAGATAAATTTGTACTTTCCGGAATATAAGCTCAGAGATTAGCAATAGCAAACGTTTTAATCTCTTTTAAATAAACAATGTTCCTTTTATTGTAAGACAGAAACATTTTTATATTTCCCGCGAAGTGAGCTGTTTGACGACCTTGAAAGAACTTTGGTGTTATTGCTACATAGCATTAATAGGAAACAATTCTAGAAAATGTTTCTTTAAATAAACAATACTTTCAACAGGTCTTAATAAAAATCTACCGCATGCACCACAAACCCTTTAGTTCAACCCTGGGCTAACAACACACACATATGTACGACAGTTTACCAAATAAGTTGAATTCTCTTAGCCAAATGTCGTTTTGCAAACTCTACTTACCTGAATTTCAAATGGATCATCCAAAAATATTGCTGTAGTTTTAGAAGCCGACGAGTACTGCAGGGGAATAGCGTGGTGATCGTTTAAAGTGATGCTTTTGCTTGATTTTATATTTTGCGGTTGCGAATCATGCTCCTCGTCGCCGATAATCCAACGCGTGTACACTTGTGATATTCTACAAAAAATCTTCTATGAATACATTAACCAATGGTAACATTCATATTGTTAAAGATTAAAGCATTGGCCACTCCTCGGGTTTTGCAAGTGTCCATAGACAATGGTGACCATTTACCAGCAGGTGGCCCGTCTGCGTATCTGCTAGACTAAATATAAAAAAAATATAATATTATTTTTACATTCACTTCTCTATTCCCCGAAGAAGGCAAGGGAGTGTAGTACACTCCAACGATTAACCTTTTACGTTCTACGTCTGCAATGGAATAGGGTGTGGCCTTATTTTCCATATATACGGCACAAATACAGGCTCCGAGCTACTACTAGGTATTCTAAGTTAGAAAAACTTGATAGTACCCGACCCGGGGGATCGAATCTCTCGAACGAAGCCCTCAATCAGTAATCGCGCTTGCAACCAAATGACCAAAGAGGCAGGCAAACAACATTATATATTTAACAGAAACCAATTAAGTTTACCATGCAATTTGTTATTCGTTAACAGTGGTATTCTAGTTATATACCTAAACAGCTTTCTTCTCAACTAAGAGTATTAAAAAAAGTTATTCATATGTTTCTACACATTCATAGAAGTATTCTTTTTTAACCTGTTGAGGAGTTTTTAATCATAATTCCACTGTATTCCCATGTCTAAGTGTCCCATTCCCATTCGTCTAAGTTAAGACATTTTAAGTTTTTAGCTGCTTATTTCAAGATTGACAATTCTGATCTGAT
>DWME01003856.1:0-17359 GCA_018244795.1 Parelbella ahira ahira
CTTTTCTTATTTAACTTTTCTAAATAACGATTATATTATATTTAAGCTTCCGCAAAAATATGTTAATTCGATTCTGCATTTTTTTAATTTATTTAATTATTAGTATCTTGTATTATAATTATAGCAAATTTAACAGGTGGATACGTTTTTAACAATTGCGTTTCAACATCACGTTAAGTAGGAATATAAAAAAATAGAACAAAGAGGAAAACCGTTCCGATTTATTTTTTGGTTTGCTGCCGGTTAAGTTAATGCGATCTCTTATCCACGTAAATGTACTTGTTTACACATAAAAACAGAACACGTTTAAACTTAGAAAATCCCTGGCCAAATAATAATACCTACCTACCTAAAATTTATCATTGTAACGGAATACCGACGATTTAATAAAAAAAAAACGATGTACAGTAGTAGTCAAAATTCCATTGTTATTGTCTAAAGAACAAGGGTCCTAAGAGTATTCTTTGATAAATTTGTACATTAATATCTATTTCAAACATTACCTTTTTAACACATTTGTAAAACATAACCTTTCTTCAACGAAATTTCCTAGATAGTGAGAAGTGAGAACTGATAAATGTGAGAAATCCTAAATATTGTTCAAGATTTCAATTATGTGTCAGTAAGTAAATACTAAGAACAAACATCTTTTTTGTGAGGCACGTGTTCAAACCATTGAAGGTAGGTACACCTTCAGCTAACAATAAACAAACCGCAGTCATTGAGACGCGGTATTTCTCATCATAAAAACCAAAGCGTTAGTGATTAAAGGCGTCTGGGGAAAATCCGCTTTTAAAATCAATATTCTCATGAATGTCATCTAAATACCCTTCCATAAATACAGAAACGTACTTATTTTGTACTTACCTACATTGGTTTTTAGATTATTGGGAATCAGGCTGCCTCATTGGTCTAGCGGGAGCAAACGCAACTGCTGAGCAGAAGATCCTGGATTCGATCCCCTAGTACAAAATATTATTGATTTTTTCTGTTCAAAATTCCAGTCGTAACACATAAACTGAATTTGTGTCCTATGTACGATAATAATCGCAGTCCTTATTCCACAGTGGGACCTACAACAAAACTTGGTGAAAAGTGGGAGTACATAATATACCCCTTCTCTGCCTACCCCTTCAGCGAAATATAGTCGTGTTGTTACAATGACCTATTTTGACAATTATATTACATTCATCTTGACATTTAATGAGTTCTGCCGCGTTAAGCAAAGTTCAATGACTATCAATTAAAATTAATTATTAATTTAAATTTAATTACTAAAATGACATTTATCAGAGCTAGATTAAAGTTAGATAAAACATTGATTATCAATTAAAGTTATGTCAATTGTAATTAAAACACATAACCGATTTGTATGTTGATGTTTATTACATTGACTCATTGCTCAGTAACGAGGTACAATGATGAGAAAACTTTTATATATGTACATACAATAATCGCCCCCGTACACTCCGACTATCCTGTAAACGATCAATCATCGTGATACAATAATAATAATAATAATCATCATCATCATTATCAGCCTGTCATCATTTACTGCTGGACATACATAGGCCTCTCCAAGGGCACGCCACTGAGCTCGGTCTTCAGCTCTTCACATCCAACCGCCGCCAGCCACCTTGCGTATATCGTCACTCCAGCTATCTGGAGGGCGTCTTATGCTACGTAATAGTAATAATATATAGAATAATAGAGCAAATAAAATTTAAATTATATATGCACTACCAACAGGCTATCACTAACAATAGTCTCACCACCTATTCCATGGGACATAAACGTAACTGGTGAAACATGGGAGGGTACTACACTCCTCTCCCTACCCCTTCGGCGATTACAGGCGTGATGTTACGTTTTTATTCAGTATCAGATTGCGGTAAAGGATTTTAGTGGTCCATCCAGTTATTGGGCCGCTGCACGTCGTAAAGGAAGCTTTCACCTACGTAATATAATACTTAATCCATACCAAGGGCCGACCTTGACTTAAAAAACATAAAAACCTGACCCAAATGTGGGAGAAAGCATTTCTTATTTTGATGTCGAGCTAACACCACTGGACAGAGACGTGGACAAAGTTCAACTTTTACTGTGGAAACGGAAATATACGCTGACATGGACGCAAAAATGGCGGTATGTATGATTTTATTGTAACGATAAACATACATGTACCTATATCTACTTAAAACGTAAGTATAAAATAAAATAATTGAGTATTAATAATAAATTTGTGGTAAATGTGTACGTAACCAATGATTGCATAAATCTCGGTACAACATGTTAAAACATTTATATATTTTTTTTACGTTCTTTAATATTGAAACCTTGAACCTCAGTTTGAAATAAGATCCGTCTCCAACAGTGGAATGACGAAAGGGTCGACGATATTTATTACTGTTGATAAATTTAAAGATTAATATTTTTTTATCGCAAAACATTATCGAACAATTTTTCTTGCTATTCAAGAAATTTGATTGATTGCTTTATAATGCATTATAAAACATTTGCTCGTACAAATTCTTGGTACATATCAATAAATAAGCATGAGTGGGTAGAAAACGAATACTCATCTTTACACATGTTGATGTGGTTATTGTGAAGCTCAATGTCTACTATTATTTTTTATCAAAATTGTTGGTCATTGACTTTTGTTCCGTGACTTAATTGTAAATAGAGCTCACAAAAAATATGACTATCTTAAGTCAATGTACAGTTTTTTGGTCGTCGAAAAAAACGTACGATTTTCCTTACACAATATTATACTTAATGAAATCTAAACTATAATAACATTACCTTTTCAGTTATACGTTTTGCTGTTTATATCATTTGATACGCATTTCGTGGATACTGCTGTACTAGATCCAGCACTATATTTATATCCGAGTCCCCCCTTGATGGTTTCCAATTACGGTGAAAATGAAAAACAAAGGACCCAGGTTTCGACTGCCACAGATCGTTTGGATACGACCGAATCAAGTAAGATGATTACAGAACTTGTATCTACCTATGAATTTGTTCAGATTTAAATTCCGTTGGTCTTAAAAATATTAAGAGATCTTTCACACTAACGTCTTTACGCGTAGGCGTCTCTTGTATGAAAATATATTTTCAGTTATCTATATTTCTAATCGGCATTTTTTTGTTATTTTATCAGTGGACGGAGGTAGGCTGATGATGATGATGATATTAGAGACTTGGTCACCACCGTTTATAGCAATTAAAACACAATCTGACTCTAAAAGTTTTGCGCTACAATAAAGTCAAAGAAAACGATAAAAAGGCAATAAAAAAAGGAGGCACTTAGACATACCTATGATAATTAAAGTTAACATAATATTATTGTATGCCGTAAAAAAATTGTCAACCGTTTTGTAGTCAGCGTGAATGTCGATAGCTTCAGGCCCCAATCTTCAGATAGCCAATATTCAAAAATGGCACTTTTACATTGGTTTATTTACATTGGTTGTTAATGATGTTTGATTGCTTAAAAACACATGGAAATTTGAATTATTTACTTTTGATGTTACAAATTCTTATCAGGGTGTACCGTTAATAATACGGTCATATTCCATTTTCAGTTCAAACTACAACTGTGACATATACCGCAGAGAAAGGAGAGTCTATGGAGGGCGCGGAAACATTTTGGCCAAAACTACAATCTGTAGATTACACACGTCAACGAGTACACATTCCAATGACGTTTAGCCTATCCGGGAACTATGGCGGGTATAGAGGAAGCTCTGGAGTGATTGGAACTGCTTACGCTAGTTTGGGGGGGACCAGTCCTCACGGGTACGGAAAATTAGCACTGGCTGGTAGCAGTTACGGCAACTACGAATCACCATTACGCATATTTGAGGGAAGTAATGGACCTGCATGGAGTGGATGGGGCAATGGCAAATGGGGACATTATGGAAAGGGATAAATATGACTGTTTTAAAAATTAATAAAATTCATACCGTACCATTGCATTTGTAATAGCTTTGAAACAGTCGTATTCAAACTTTTGAAATGAAAAACTCAATACAAATTTGCACTAGAGACATCTGTCGCGATAGTTAAATAAGCCTCTAAAGTCTAAATAGATGTAAACACTGCGCACTTGCTATAAAAGTGAACAAAACGCTACAATGTGCCAAAATCTTAGTACCGTAGCGTAAACCAGAGGTCAACCTAAGTCGCCTCAAGTGTTTATTTACTTTGAAGTTCATTGAACCGGAATTACTGAAATTGATATATTCTCATTGGTTTCTTCTCAGAAATGAGATGTGTGAGAAGGTGAAGAACATTCCAATAATGTGGTTTAAACATTTTAATAGGTCAAAAGTAAATAGTTATAATGAAGAATAGATTGTGTATGATCTAATGTTTCTGGAACTCGTGTTTTATGGAAGAAAATGATAGATTCATAAATTAGTTATAACTAAGTGGACGTATGTATTATGTAACATTTATTAAATGTATTGTAATTTAAAATATTACTTCTTGCTTTTAATCTATATTTATTTACCAATTCCCTTGGAGTAAACCTCTAACAAAAACAGATGTAAATATAATATTTGGGTAGATTTATCGATTCCTTTTAAGTAAAAGCTAACTAACACAGGCATAAGAATTTAGGTCAATATTAATTCATCGATAACCGTCTACTCCATCTTGTCTTTAAAAAAAGACATAAAAATTTGAATCTTTAACGGTTTAAGCTAAATCATGTTCTATTATAGGTACAAAATCAAGTAATTTGCTTATAATAACACCATGCATCTCACACATACACATCATATAGGAATGAGTAATTTAAACATAAGTGGATAAATAAACGATAAACTTCATATTGTACACTTGAGTTGTTGGAAATACCGTAACTAATGTAACGGTACATTATAACGACAATAATCATTTGTTAACTTCATCATGCAACGATTTATATTTGATGGAAATTGATGGTATAATAATTTATCTAGAATTAATTTATAATAATCATATACGTGTCGGATCGGAGAACGAGTAAGTACGTTCCCCTACCATATGCCAGGATTCTAGAGTATTTTAAGAGACGACTAAACCCGGCTTAATCAGGCACGACTACGTGCCCTGGCCGCTTACGGGCAGCAGCGTAAAAGGTGTGAGACTCTGTGCTTTGCGATCCCCATCCCGCATGCCCAGCGTGGCGACTATGGGCAAAAACTCTTCAGGAAACCTATGTTTAATTTTGGACTTAGACAGATTGATGAAGATTATAATGTTAACCATCGGTTTAAACCAGAGATTTTAGGAAACCACGTCATATTTGCTTACAATTATTGCTACAGCAATAAAGCAGCTGTATAAAATAAACATATTTCCCTAAAACCATGTGATGTCATGCTCAAGATAACCGCATTCACAGGATAGATAAAGCAAATAAGACTCAAATTCGAATATTTATGATCAAAATCGACGCAATTCGAGCAAAAAAGTTTTTGTTTACATGTCCAGCATCCAGTTATATTTGTTTGAACTATTTATTACTGTGAAGCCACATAAGTACACTCGTGAATTTCACTTTAATATTATCCATAAAAGGCTTTTATGTGAATGATTTCACGTGAAATTTTGAATAAAAACAAATACAAAATATTGTCAATACACAAGTTGTACAGCACTTAGATATTTTCTTATTTACCTGTTATCTTGAAATAAATGCGTAAATGCATGAATAAAATTGTTAATTTGTTTTCCAATGTCTCAGTCAATGTGTGTTCGCCAATTTACAAGTGGTAAGATATTTGCGGTCGTTTGATTTGTCTATTATACGTGTAGGTATGTGTGCGTAAATAATGATATTACTGATTAATGAATCATCAATCTGACAGGTGGACGCACGGGGAATTCCTAGGGAGGCTGAACTTTGAAACAAGGTGCAAACAGCAGTGAAATCACACCAATACCGCATTCTGCTAAAGGACCAAATTCGCGCCTGTTTAAGGCACCAGAGTCAGGTAATCTAACATGAGTGAATAGAACACTGCAGTTAACCAGCGCGGCAGTCTAAAATCTTGACCCTCTCATTCTGAAAGAAGACTCGTCTCCAACAGGGGAACGATGTATGTGTTGGGTCATTGGTATAAAGCATAAATACCTATCAAATAAAAGGGAAGTATTATTTTATTTGCAAGTTCTTGTATTAAGACTCATAAAGTAAACAAAGTCCTTACAGAGAGTAGTTTACTGATGTACTGACAGAAAAACAATAAGAAGCTGTATTTACCTCATTTAAAATTTGTTTTGTCACATCAAAAGGCCTTAATCTTACAAGAGTACCTACTACAGTACGTATAAATATTTACACAATATTATAACCCAGCTCGAATTGGGGAAACTTCTTAGCAACATTAAAACGAGAGCTGTCAACATTAAAGTATTTTATTTTAATTTGCTACTATTATTCTATAATTTTTACCTGCGAATCTTTTTAATATAATAATTTTTCCTATTTTTAGAATTAGCATTTGTAAAATATTACTGAAGTAGAAGAAACGTCATTAGATTTCGTTGTTCAAGAAACGTCAAACGTTTCCGTCATTGATCTACGGCTTTCAAAGACAACGTTCGTCGGCCGGCTCTTACCCCGTCTCAACGAAAGTGCTTTAGTCTGAATATTTTCTCTTTTATCCTTATACATGTAATGAAAGAATTTTAAGTGAGGTGATAATATATAATCTGTCTATTCTCTGAATTTTAGAATCCGAATTTGACGGCTATGCCTAATTAGATAGCCTAGAACCCTGTCTGATGCATTTTCTGATCGAAAAATAAATTGAAATAATACGTCATCTGAATCTAACCATGAATTAAAATAGACAAGTATATACATACCTACAACACAATAGTAGGTAGTACATACATATATTTGAATTATTTTTAATATTAAAGCAAATCAAAAACAACTTTTATTTCAATCATTAAAAGTTGTAATCTTATTTCACCGCCGACAAGACTATATATCCACTGTGCAACATCAGGTATTGCAATAATAATTTACTATAAGCAAATCGAAAGGTCAACTTTCACCCCCTTTTATTATCTTACTACGCCAGATCTTTTACGGTATACACCGCGAGTACCAAACATCATAATATATAGCTGTCCTAACAGATTTAACGTACTTCTTATAATATATTCATCCTTTCTCTGTCAGCGAAAGCAATAGCTTCAGTATATCTTTGTCCTAGTTATAGACACATAGATAAAATATCAAAAAGCTTTTAAACCTATTTTTTGCGGTACAGATATTAGATGTAGATGTGTTGTATTGACAGAAGCAATTTAATAAGGAATACGCAAATATATATGACGATTTTAATTAACGTAGAAAAACCAACAAAACGTCGCCAGGACCGCAGAACGTATCGAAAATAATAACCATTAGTACGGACGTTAAGCGATTCAAGACTACAGATGGCAGCACCATCACAATTATTAGATAGAAACGGTCGGGAGAGTGGGCGTGGCCTGAGTGACGGCTCGGGGCACGGAGGGGCACGACAGCCGGGCAGCAGACAACACAAAATACAATTTCTTCCTGGGCCGTTGCATCGGACGGACTATTACACTAGCGTGTTGCATTTTGATTTAGTATTTTGTTAAATTGTATAATTGTTTCATAAAAAAAATTGGAATTTAGATTGTTTTTAAAGTAATTATCTACGTGTTGCTAAAAATATATTTATTATACATTTCGACTTCTTCTATTTATTTACATCGCACATTTACAAACATCTTTCAATGAAGTGTAGTAGTCATTAGAACTACATTTGCTAACTTTTTTGCATAATATGGTGTTTCCTTGAAATGTATAGTTTTCACTCTCCCCTATTGATACAATATAACTGGGTAGCCAGGATATGAAAATGGTTGGGGATGAAACAAAACAGGCTCATCCACACTAACATTCTTTAATTCATGGGGAAATAATTGCTTCGGTAATGGAAACTGTTTAATATGTTTAGCCCATCTTGACATTGATCCCTGAAATAAGTAATTACCTACATTAGGATTTATTTATATTCAACAGCATTTGTCATCCATAAATCAAGTTAAATTTATCCAAAAAATTCGCCTTATTTTTCTCACATTTTCTGGATCTAACTTTTTTTACACTTCACAAGTATTTGAACTATTTTCCACAATTCCATCACATTACAAATTATAACCGGATGTCTGTAGCAACTTACATCATTTGAACATTTTAAATTGTTTAAAAGACTCAAGTATAAAACAGCACAGAATAAAACATACATTGCACAACCACTAATAAAACATACACAATATAGTATAATAATTATGTGCAAAGTTGAAATGGCATTTTGCATTACAAACACAGATTAAGTCGATAATTTATGGTCCAAGTATAAGTTGACCATATCTTTTTTAACTTAAAATAGACCGTCCATACATTATCGGTATCGTATGGTTCATACTATTAATATTAAAAACCTATGCGCCAGGCTGCGGGAAGGCTAACAATAAAAATAGACACAACTTTTTAATCTTCTTTCGTTTGTGTTTCCATCCAAAAATAAGAAGCAATCACCAGCTTTATGAAAACAACATTTCTGTAACAGTAATTAATAAATTATATAAGACATTCTGAAGAGGGGTTATCAGAAAACGAGACTATTTTGCGTCCCAGATCATTGTATAGTGACAACGGGACAGGTGGTCGAATTAAGAGACAGTCCTGTTCAAAACGGGACGTCTGGGTACCTTATGAAAATAACACTAAACAAATGAAATTGCACAATCTGGCAACTTTTATGAACTTTTTTATTTTCCTGTTCTTGTGCAAGAATCAATTGACCCCCAAGCACAATGGATTTGTTCATAGCACATAATTATGGTTTAACCCTTTACACTCGGTATGTCTTAGCGTATGCGACATCACAAATTTTACTGTTGCGCGCGTATGTCCCAGCGTATGCGACGTCATACACTACCATTCCACTCGAAAAATTCATAGATGCAGTCGAAACAGCAGTCTTTTTTTTATTTTATTTCTCCTGTTTCACGGTCATATTAATTCCGAGTGCAAATGGTTAAAACCAATCATTGTTATTGATGACGTTATTCTAACCTGAAATTCCTACTAGCAGCATGGAGTATGGGTGGAGCAATGGAGCCTGGTATATGTCTAAAGGCTTCCTTGTACGTGTAACATAATTGAATGGTGAAATATAATTGGTGAAAGGTGAAAATACTACAGTCTTGCCTACCCTTTGAGGGAAATAATATGGTTGTGATAGTATGATATCCATGAGATTTTTTATTTAGGATGCTGGGACAGAGATAACTCACAACAAAATTAAAAATGGGTTTAATTGAATTATCCAAGTAGAGATTTATTGAAAGTTTAAAAATATTATCATTTCAAGTATTTAATATCCTGCAACATTACTGACAAACATGAGTTCAAATGTAGTAAATTTCATGTCCACATGTTAAATAAATAGCAGTCAGTGATAATATTGATACAAAATAAATTATCCTGAACATTAATGAACTGATGGTGCGAGAATTGATAAATTTAAGGTTTTGAGTTGCAACTGAGGTCGGTGCTGACATACTTCTGGTTTAGTCTGTATATGCTTTACCCATCGGCACACATTCATTAGAGATTCTTGCTCCGAAACTGTAAGCCCCTCCTGGAATTTACAGCACAATTGATTAATTTTAGAAAATATAGGTGATTTCCATTCATTCAAGCTACATTGAATATATCTGAATAAGATATTAAATCCTCTGTGTAACTAAGACTGATGGCAGATGATAGATCTGTATTTAATAAAAGTAGTAACTTGTAAAATGTTCGCCAATTACAATTACGTATACACCATTAACTTTTGTGGCATTAATCACCATAAAATGCATCTAAAAACTAACATTCTAAAAAAAAATGTTTCTATCGAGATTTTTGATTTGAATTAAAGTTAACTCAGTGACAGTGCCAATATTTTTATTCCTAATCTTATAGTATAATAAAATAGTGCCTAAAATAAAAAATTACATCATAAAGGTGTAGCTATTGGTTTAAAAAATTGTACAAGCTGCCTTGTTGATCAACTGGTTGCTAATGTGACTGCTGAATGAAAGGTTCTGGATTTGATTCCTGGGTTGTGTACTATCACATTTTTCTAACTTGAATTTCATAGTAGTCGCTTCACATCTGGATTTGCACATGGTATATAGCAGTAGGCTCACCACCTATTAAATTAAACATGTGAGTGTACTACATTCCCTTGCCTATCTCTTCAGGAATTACAGGTGTGAGGTCACTTTAAAAAAAAGGAAATAAGCTTAGAATAATAAAAGCAGTTCTATGCATAAATCTAACTAGTCATTATATTTCAATAATACTTACTATTAAAGGGTATAGTACATGGTATGTGGCAATATCAGCCACCGTTAAATAATTTCCTGTCAAATATGTAGTCTTTCCTAATGCACTATTGATGCCCTGAAAGTATCAATTACTTTCTTAGTACTAAAGTATTACATTAAATTAGTAAAGTCACATCAAAATTGGTTAAGACATTTCAGAGATTATCCCGAACAAACAAGTTTTAAAATTGCATTTTCATTGTATGTTCTGTATGTATTTTTGAATGTGCTCATAAAAACTTATTACAGTAATCACCCCTATAACATGGTAGATTGGTTCTGTATTATAGGAAAACGTGTTGTAGGAGTATTCTCATATAACACGCTTGTATGATCCCCTATAACATGTTATGGGCAGATGATTCACATTTAACTTTTCTTGTTAAAGGTGGTTTATATCAAATATTAAGAAAAAACTATGTTATAATCGAAATACTTATGTTTTATTAAAATCAAACGAAGTACATTTAAAATAAAAAACTTATGTATATGTAACTAGGAAACAGTTAACACAATTTCAAAAACGGGGACCACAAATTTAATAAAACAATTTTAATTAATATAAAAATAACATAATTGATACAATATGCAAAGGGGGGTAAAATTAATAATGAACTGTACAAATCATTATAAATTTCACATTATGTACAGAAATATAGTGTGGGAAATCACCATGTTATATGGGAGAAAACACACATTATATGAGGGACTAAAATCTTATATATGAAAATGCATTATAAAAGTACATGTTATAAGGGGGATTACTATATTTTGATATTACAAAGGGCACTTCAATTTTATATTTATATATTCATAAATGCACATGTAATCCTTACACACATACACACACACTATCAGCCTGTCATTGTCCACTGCTGGAAATTGGCCTCTCCAATAGCATGCCACTGAGGTCAATCTCCTACTCTATGCACCCAACCACTGCTAGCCATTTTGCATATATCATCTCTCCAAAAATAATGATGATTATAATAATTTTAATCCTTGTGTCAACACGATAATATATACCACTCTAATTATGAACATATTCTGTTTTTGTTTTTGGTACATAAAATCAAATGTGTGTTTAAAATACTAGCTTTATGCAGCCTCCTAATAGAACCTCGAATGCAATTTCTCAATAAAGATTTTTATGGAATTTTTCATATACTTGTAAAAATATAAGTAAGATATTAACAGTACTATAAAAAGTCTAATAAAATCTTCCTACTTGATATTTCAAAAGCAAAACAAAATAAAACTAAGAAAAAAAAACATTGTTACAATAAATATATTTATATATATATATAAAGACCTACTTGTAAAAAGTTTTTCGCAAGAGTAGAGTTAGTGGTGGCCTGGTTGGCATACATGGCTAAATGCTCTAACCATTGATAGCAAAGTAAAATTTGTTCTTGGCTCATTTTAGCACCGCTTCGGTCGGATAAGCGCAGTATAATACTAGCGAAACCCTCTATGTTTTCTTTATCAAGTACTGTAGTTAGAACCTAGAAAAAATATCAAAATTTCAAGCTACAGTATAAAATATTCGCGATGACATTATTTGATCAGTTACCCTATCTGTATTATAGCACACTATCCCAACTGGTGTATTCAGATATTTGCCAACTGCTTTTACTACGTCCATATTAATTTAAATATAAAATTAATGTGAAAATCCTTATCCTTAACGTAGTTAGCACAATGGTATCAATGAAATCAGTGCCGATTGTAAGGTGAGACATTCGTCACGCTATGCCATGTGTCAATTGAGTTGACTCAAGACTGTAAAAAAAGAGTACGCGGTTAGTAAAACGAGACGTATCGTGAATACTGCTTAAAGTTTGCAGACTAAAGGAAGAAATAATATTTTTGTAAACAATATACTCAAGATATTTGTACAATAACATTGATAGTTCACAAGAAGTATAGATAATTTATTTGCCTGTAGCTAAATGGAACCCAAAAACATCGCCAGAATATGACAATGACATTGACATTTAACATTTTCTATCTAATTCTTATTTTGTGCAATTTATACCGTATTTAATAGTCGAAATTACCACCCGGTTACTGATCATTTAAATTCTAAATGGTGGGAATGTGGTTAACGAAATAAATTAAAACCAATAAGGTCGAAGTGACACTTACCTACCGAACGATACTCATTATCTGGCATCATATACAATTCAGTGATAATACTCAAACGATTTTGTATTATTACTGATGAATAATCGAAGTTATTGGATGTATAAATAGATTTTATGGAAGTAGTCAATGAACTATGGCCGTAATGACACCGTGAGATATTACAGTATTTCCTCCTAGTGAAATTATCATTAATTCAGTCTTCATGTTGACTTTGTGCCACAATTATTTTCGTGTTACTCCAAACAACAAGAACAAGGATAATGCACAGAATTTTAGTAAAAGAAAATTTGCATTTGGCATTTTCTTACTGCTTCTGGTTGTTATTTTATGGGTGCTGTCGTCTGAGTTGACAAAGGTAAATACTATTTAATAAAATTAAATTAAAATTAAGTGTAATTGGAAACTATTGTCATTTTATGTCGTTAATGATTATTTTTCAGTACATATATGTAGAGAAAAAGCTGGAAAGACCATTCCTCGTGACATATGTCCGAAGTTCACTGTTATTTATTTACTTATTAGTACTTTGCTTCTCACCACCCACTAGGGATCCGTGCCGACCAACAGATTATACTGTAAGTTGTTCAACAACCATATTATTGCTATAAATCAACATTGCTAAGAATATTCAGTGGATTAACACAGAGACAGCTTGTATCTGTTAACTTTATTCAAAGTAATATAAATTTTATTAAAATTACCACACATATAAAGAAATTTTGTGCTATGCAACTCATTTTCCCTTGCAATATAAGTTTTAACAGGTGTTGTCATATGCAATTTATGTTTTCCAGCAATTATTAGAACCGACAGCAGAAACAGACGATGAAAATTTTTACAATGAAGCCACCAGTAGTTTGGTGAGTCTTTTGCACAATGTATATATAAATTTTTTACAATTTCGTAAACCACCAAATATTATATTTAAGGCTCATACAACATGCTTAATGCATAAAACATTCTCTACTAACTATACTTTAAAGGCACAATTATCTAAAAAAATTGTATCTTACTGGGACTTGGACGATAGATATTTTTTGGTGAGAATTTTATAGAACACTTTTTTTTGAGGCGATTAATGACTTCATGCTATGTATGATGACCCTTAGACAATGTATACGAAATATGATTAAAATTAGTCACACTGGATTATAGACAGGTTATTCATGATAGATGACATTTAAATGTCTGAAACAAGTTGTTAGTGTCATTAAATATGATTTATAATATGTAAACCTGACCGAAGAACCTAACCTAAGAAACTGTGACTCCTGTATATATTTTGTAATTCCAGGGTGATTCAACCTTTGTGCCTGTCCGCGCTGGAGAGACAACAGATAGTGACGATGCAGCCCCAAGGGCTGTTAGATTTAATAAAGTTGCAGAGGTAAATTAGGTTCATTTGGGATAATTATTGATAACAATTATTTTAAGTTACTGCTATTTACAATATTACTTACTTACCAAAAAAAAGTAAATCTCTAAACTACTAGTCTACTACTAGTACTAGTCCTAATACTAGTCTACAACATAACTAGTGTACTGGGACACCTGGATCATTATTCAACCAGGCCTTACTTGTTCTGGTATATTTTTTACATTCATAATTTTTATTTAAACACTATAATAATACACTATGGATGTCCTACTTTATGGAACTAATTTGTAAAATAGTAATTTTATGTAACTTTTTTTGTGTGGTATGAATGAATGAATGAATGAATGAATGGTATCTTTATAGAATTCATAATCATAACAGTCTGCACAATTAACCTACACTGTACCATACCGTAAAAGCAGAATATAATCTAAAGATTCGACTGTATCATTCATTTTATATCAAAATTAAATTAGTAATAACATGTTAATGATAGGTGAGAGTAATGTCTGCTGCAATGGCGGGCGAGGCACTACTGGCGCGGCTGTCGTGGGCAGCGTCGATGCGTGCCACGGAGTACGCCCAGCGTCGAGCTGCAGCTGCAGCCACAAGGCGCCACCTGAGACTTGCCGTCATCTTTTGTATACCGGTAGGTATAGCCTGTAGCTAGGTCAATATGCTTAAAGCTGGTTGAGTAATCCAATGCAATTGTGTCTGCGCTCACACAAATGTGGGGTTATAACTAATTTTGTTGCCATGATAATGTTGCATAATATTTTAAAACGTAACTGAATAGTGAATTTTAAATTAAGCTAGAAAAGTTACCGACGAAAACATGATTGTTATAGCATTATTACAATTTGTGTTGCACAAAAACTTTAATACAAATTACCCAAACAATAAATAAGGGCTCAAGGGGATCTTACACGGGTTCATTCTTTAACTCTGATTTAATTGATTACAATTGTAATAAATAAATAATTATTTTGTTTCAGTGGTTCCTATCAAATTATTTATACCGCTTGAGCTTACTCCACACGTCCACCTCGTCTGCGACCGTGTACGTGTCGACGACGGGTGCGCTCACCTTGTCGCTGGGCGCTATATTCGCCCAAGTGCCGCAAGATCGGTTCAATCTCTCCAAGTGTCTCGCCATCGTGTTAAGTGCGGCTGGACTCGTAAGTATACACGTATAGCGTCACATCTCTCCTGTAATCTCCTAAGGGGTAGGCAGAAGACTACACACTCCTACGTTTTACCAGTTATGTTTACCTCCCATGGTGGTAAACTTATATATATTGTTGACTTATTATTTTTTATCATCACTCCAAGTATCTTAGGATGTAGGCAGAGTACACCCACTGTCAAATGTCTCTATCATTAGACATGTAGTGTTACTTCGACATTCATCATTCTTTATATACGCCCCGATTTCTATAATGTAATTTTAATAAATTTTTTAGAAGACCGGGCGTGGTGATATAATAATAATAATAATGGATCTATTAAAGATCTGTGACTCTACACGTACTTCTGAAGAGATCGTACTCTTATTTTACGTTGAGAATGTCTATTGGAGTTTTGTTTTCATTTTGAAGCAAAAGTAAATAACCCCCGCAGGTGGTTTTAGGCGTGACGGAGAGCCAGCACGGTGACTGGACGGCGATGCTGGCGGCGTTGGGCTCCGCCGTATGCTACACGATACACCTGATGCTGTTTCGGCAGGAGTTGAGACGGGGCGAGGGGATCAACTCGTTTCTGCTCGTTGGTAAATTTATTTTTATTTAACATATTAATTATATAGGTTATCAGTCGTGCCATTGGACCGTTAATATTGCATGATTATATATTTTTTATCTTCACGACTGTATTTCCGAAGCAGTAGGTAGAGTAGTACACTCCCACGATTAATCTGAAAAATTCTGTGTTCCATTATAGAAAAGGGGATGAGAATATTGCGAGTAATTGTCTCATATGGGAGTCGGATCAACAACTCTCAATTCAGCAGTTTCCTGTCTTCATATACATGATTTCAAAATAAAAAAGCTATAAGTTTTTGTATTGTTTTAAATCATTCGTTGTTGTTGTGTAGGTGTCGTAGGCTGCGCATGCGGGTGCCTGGCCTGGGTGCTGTGGGGCGTGCTGGCGGCCGGCGGGGTGGAGCGAGTGGAGCTGCCTCCTCCCCGACTGTGGAGTTGGGTGCTGCTTGACGCGGCGCTAGGACCTTTGCTGCTGGAATCGTTATGGTTATGGTAGGTTCACTTTAAATAAGCCTGTATTTGAGGTTGTAGGAGCTTTCTACTAACCTTTTTTAGTAGAAGCAACGGGTGACCTACGGTAACGGTTCGACCTTACAAAAACCAAAATCCGGCAGACCAAGGAGCTCCAGGACAGCCGAAAACGTAGAAAGAATTAGGCGTTCTGTTCGTAAAGATAAGAACTTGTCGATTCGGAAGCGGGCAAGTGAATTGAATGTGGATAAATCTTCGTTGCTCCACAATTTATACAAAGACCTGAAGCAGCACCCCTATAAAATCCAATTGGTGCAAGAACTTAAGCTTCAGAACGTAGGTCAAAGGCTCACCTTCGTTAATCAAACGGTAGACCGATATTCTTCTTTTGATAACATCTTGTTTTCTGATGAAGCTCTTTTTTACTTAATGGGTATGTAAACCGGCAGGACTGTCGCTACTGGAGTGCAATAAACCCAAAAGAAAAGCGCCAGAAACTTCTCCACTTACCCAAAGTGACAGTATGGGCAGCGATGTCGGCGCGAGGAATTATCGGTCCTTACTTTTTTGAAGATGAAAGAGGACGTCCAGTTACTATCAATTCAACTTTATGTTCCGTGAACTGCAGAATTTATGTGGCTACAACCATAGAACATTGTTCCAGCAGTATATAGTGACATCACACACGTCTAATACATGTCTGTCACGAATCCGTGAAATTTTTCTTGAAAACTCGATTTTCCACCGAGGAGACAAATTGGCCTCCGCGCAGTCCTGATTGAACCCTTATGGACTTTTTCTATGGGGTTATCTTAAATCTAAAGTCAGTACGGATAAATCGACTTTCATGGATTACTTAAAAGAAAATATCCGTCAGAAAAAGGCAGCAATCACGCATCTTGTATCTGGATGACATTCAATTTTTTTCTTAAAAAGTGAGAACTACATAGTGGATCTTTCGTAATGTTTGAATAAGGTACAAAAATATTATTAAATGTAACAAAAGAATCATTTTGAATATTACAATCAATATGATATAGATCCAGTAAAGGGGCATATGAAACGAACAGTGTGTAACTAATACAACAATACAATATCTCCAGGGGCCGATCTCTGACCTCGTCCCGCACGGCGACGGGCGTGCTCGCGCTGTGCATGCCGCTGGCGGCGT
>DWME01003857.1:0-17358 GCA_018244795.1 Parelbella ahira ahira
TCATTGGAAAACGCCTGCGGCTTATTCCTTTACGCTACTTCAATATGATTTGCTGGGTTTGCTGTTTAGGATCCAATTTTGTGTCTCGAAAAAGTTAATGCCCTTCGGAAGTTTTCTAATAGGTTTTCTTGGGTATCCACAAAAGATCACCACCAAATTTTCAAGATTTAATTTCACAAAATACATAGGGAACGTCGATTAGAACGCCCGATTCGCACTTGCCTGGATTTTTATAGAAACTTATAGCGAATACACATTTACTCAACGAAACTGCGATTACCTTCGTTTCCGTTTAACTTGCAAAGTTTCGAGGTTTCAGCTCTCGTCACAGACAAATTACTTTTACCCTCCAGTTACTTTACTTTTGGTGTTCGGTTACTTCAATTACTGGATGTTTGCATAGACCAGTTAGAATTATAGCGTTTTATTTGCACAATATTTTCTTTCTTAATGGATGACGTATATGTTTCACAGATAACAAAGTTTAATAGTCGTCGCAGACGGGGCTACAACATATTTTAATATGTTCTGCTTTAACATATAATTACGGCAGACTATCACCGATGGTAGATAATTATGCTATAATACATATTTTTGCTAGCATTATTAGCACGATACACCGAAATATGTTATTCGTATCGATGTAATACTAATATGTCTAATATATGATATGTTTTGTATAATATTTATTAAATTGATTTCATATCTAGAAGCGACTCATATAACACATTGGACTATTAATATGTTATCATTAGATACGTCGGACGAATCGAAAAGTTATCATAGAATCTAATACTCTAATAACTGTTGCTGGAAAATACGTACCTACATATTTTATATGAATATTTAGTTTATCAATATACCTATACATTATTGCCGGTGTAATTTAAATACTCAGCGTTTTTTATCGTAACGATAAAAATCATTATTTAATGTGTCATTAATTTTTTTTTAATGACATAATTCTAAGCTGTAGCGCTTTTATTAATGTACAATTCCTTTTAATTGGATCAGTATTGCCATTATAAAGATTACCGTGTTTAATTAATGGCTCAAATTATCATTATTACTGATATGTTCTAGTTGTTATAATGTTTAATAACTATCGCTAAAAAAGAATTTTTTTTGATAACAAAATTCACTTTATTGTAAAAGGATTTATAGCGCTTTTGTAAAAGTTAATTGACGCTTAGTAATATAATTATATAATATCTAAAAAAATATTCTTATATTATTTATTCATCAATTATTATAATTTGCATTTATTAATAAAATATTGTCTTTATTTATTGTATTCAATAAATTGTTTAATTGTAAAACTTCAAAGTTATTTAAGAAAAAATATTTTTTTATTATTTTAATTTAAACTTTTAAACCAGTGTTGTCGTGGAAAAAATTATCTACTAGAGGATCAGTGACAGTCATGAGTCAGTATGCTAAGCGGATAGAATGAAAATTTATAAACATCAAGTGTCCAATCACACCTGCATTGTTAAACGAGAGGACAGAATTGGAATATCAAATGTGTATCCGATCTTCACATATTAACACAGATGCATACAGTAACAGATTGTGACAGACATCAGTGGAGGGTTGGCGCCATTGCAAGAGCCCCGCCTGAATACTTAACACCGTCACCTTTTCTTAGACTGTTGCGAAGTATTATCTATATAAATAGTAAATATTTATTTAAAGTTATAGGTTACAATTAGTCATTACCAAATAAATGCACAAATATGTTCTCTGATATGTATAATTTATTGTTGCAATAATATTTCATATTATGTATGTTCTGTACCGATATATATATACCTAATTCATGTATATACATTTAAATTTCACACAAATTAAATTGTAATTAGAAAACAACTGTAACTGACACATAATGGAGCACAAGAGATGCCGAGAAAGTTAAAAAAAAAAATTGTTTTCAAAAATATTCTACAAGTAGGTATCTAACTCCCAATTGTGAATATAAAATGAATATTCCAAAGTCAAATTCTTATTAATTGTGTTATGAATTTTTATTACGTATCTTTTTGGGAACAATAAAGAAACAAAACGTCTTGCCACAGACAGCGTTTGTTACAAATATTGGATCCGGTAAACACGGGATAAATCTCTGTTTAACATTCACCATCTTGTTATTTCTAATTTTCCGTTTGAAGAAACTTTTAATTGTCACCGTTCTTGCTCGTGAATTTAATAACGCGAATTCTTATGAAGAAACGCTGTTATTAAATGAAAATTAATTTTTTCGGCAATGTAACATGAGTAGCATTTCTTAATTTGATCTTGATCCGGGGCTTGTTAAAGAGAACACTAGAAGTTTATAATCAAACGCATAGCTATTTAATTACACTCGATATAAACATACGACATGGAGCATATGATAATATACATATTTTTAGTTGGAGCTTAACAATTATTTGATGTATTTTGAAGAAAAGATTTGAATTTTTTTGTAGAAATTTTATAGTCTATTGAAGCGTTAAAATTTAATAAAAACATAAAGACAAGGTAAAAGTTATCCACGAGTGTTATGTTGTAGCTGTCATTGCCTGAACATAATTAGATTACCTACAATATACACAAGTACGCCGTGCAAATAGACAGACTGCGTGGCAATCCTACTGGAATTGAATCAGGAATGAGTTGAGCGCGTGCCGACCCGTTCCATGTATTACAAGGCCGTATCGATAACAGGGTGAAGTTCACTAATCGCTTTCATTAAACTATTAAGAGTTTTCATTACTAATGCTAATACTAATGCTCTTGCTAATACTCTTATATACTTCGTTGACTGCGATGGAACTGCCTCGTTGGTCGAGTGGTTGCAAGCGCCACTGCTGATCAGGAGATCCTGGGTTAGAACCCCAGATCGGTTTTTCAACTTAGATTTTCTTGTAGAAATTTCTATTAATCACTCGAAATTTGGATATAAGCTTGGTGTATGAAAATAGGCTTACTACCTATTCCATGGGACGTAAAACGGACCAGGGGAAACGGGGGAGTGTACTACACTCGGAGATTTCAGACGTGACCTTACGTTTTGAATATGTTTCATTTCAACCCATACACTACAAGATATTACAATCTAATTCCATTCAATTCCAGACGGCTTACTTAACTTTACCTTGTATTCATTTAGTCTGATATAACATGACAAGGTTCTCTCACGTGGCAATTAATAACGCTAATTGAACGTTTCAGATCAATAACAGATCGTATCCAGTATCTAATAGATTACATAAGATATGTATTTTATGTCTAACATATCATTAGTTAAATGCTCCATGTTCTGAAAAGGATTTTAATTAACGAGCAACAAAAAAGTGAGTAGCAAATAGTCTCGTCTAGCCACTTGAGACAAATTTTCTTCCAAGATATCCATATCTGTACACGTGTAGGTACATACAAACTGTCTTCGGGCCATAAAGGGTAGGTAGTGACGTCATTCTTCCACCTTTATCACTCTCTTCATGGAAGATATCCATTGTTACAAATATGGTCATAAATGGTTCAGAGTGGTGTAGCACAGACATATTCAAAATAAGGAAAGACCATAATTACTTTCTCTAAAGCTGACTTCCTCGTTGGTCGAGTGATTGCATGCGAGACTGCTGATAGCGAAGTCACAGGTTCGAATCCTGGGTTAGGTGCTATTGGATTTTTCTAATTTAAACTTTTAGTACATATTTCTAGTAGTGGCTCGGTGTCTGGACCTGCGCTAGGAGTTTAGCAATAGCCTCATCACCTATTCCACGGTGAGACGTAAACGTAACTGGTGAAACGAAGGAATGTAATGCATTCTTCTGCCTACCCATTCTAGGATTATAGGCGATATATTATGCTCTGGTATAATATGCGAAAATTATTTAAAATCGTTAATTCTTATGTTCCATCGTAAACAATATCGTAATGTATATAATACTCTAATGACAGTTAATTATACGTTAGTTGCTTCAATTTCCATTTGTAGCTTTCGTAAAATGAAAGAAATTAGACATTATACTATCCCTATTACCAGTCTCCTCTCGACCCTTTTGTTATTCTACTGTTAGCACACAGGTCTTCTTTTCCAATGAGAGGATTACGGCCATAGTCTACCACGCTGACCAAGTGCGGGTTGCTATATTTCACATGCCAAAGAGAGTTGTTTTTAATTACCAGACTCCACGGAGGGAAATTCTATTACTAGAGACGTTCAGACTAATATACATATATTGTTTTACCACAGATGTTTACAGCAATGTATACATCATAGTATTTAATAACACAATGTGCATGACGGTAGTGTGGCTGGATATTTAAATTGGTGGAGGTGTCTGCGTGCGTCATCGCTTGATAACGATAATGGAAGTGATAACCGTTTTGAAAGATGACGCGGACATCGTCCTCATGTACACGTGATGTTTCCGAAGGGCTCCGGTTCACAGATTCATTATTTCTCATTAGGCATACTTATAAGTACTGTCACTTATTATGAGAAACTTAAGTACTAGGTGTAACGTCATTTAGTTCGGCGTAATTCAATCAGTGCAAAGAAAAAAGTGTATGTGTGTGCGTGTGTATGTAGATATGTGTTCTTGTTTAAGTGTGTATGTATGTACGTATGCATGCGTGTTTGTATGTCAGAAACAGGTAAGAAGAAAATGGCAAATGTAACATTATAATGCTATACGGTTATAACATTCTTATTGTTAAAAAGGTTGGTATCCTTGTTGCGCAGTAGTGGAACCGTCAAAGTGGGAGAATCTAAAATTATTTAACAGGATCAATAACAATGTTTAGTAAGTAAATGGATGTATCTAACATGTAGAATATTCGCTTACATGCGACCATTGAATATAATCTCCATAAATGTTTAACAAAGCAGACAGGTGATTTAAAAAATACGATATTACACGACATATAAGAGAAAACCGCCCCTCGTACAAATAACGGGTTCAGTTCAAGTAAATATATTAACTTATAAAATTTGTATTAAATGCAGTTAATTTCACCCGCAATAAAACTACGTTCTATTTTTAAATCGATGATCAGACGGGAAGAAAGAGACTAGGGGATTAATACCATATCATATTTATTAAATTTCGTTTTCCTTCCTATGTTTTAGAAACAATTACCGATTTGAAAACATATAGGGGCATAATGAATGGATGGAAGATTCCTAAGTCCTAATGTATCAGAAACACGCTGTCACATTAAACAGAACTTGACTGAAGGATTAACAAAATATGACAGCAATTGCATACGTGGCCATAAGGGGCTCCATAAGAGATGGAAGGAGGGGTTAGAAGTTATCAAATGTTCTCGGTAATATTAGCGACCTTCCAGTGAAAACCACTGCGGTTTCGAAGGCTCTATATCTCATTTAATTTAGAACAATGTAATATGAATGATGGCATATAGAATATAATCGACGGAACATTCGTTTACATTGCCTATTATAATGATGATGTCTTCCTTGACGTGTCATGGCCACGTCGAAAAATTGACTGGAGAAATTTAGAAATGGAACCGAAAATGTATAGCAAAACCGAATTTGATTTTGAGTCTTGTAGCAAGGGTGACAGTGCAACTGATCTGACATTGTAGGTGTAATCTAGGATGCTACGATGGACCTCACACATACATACATATGAATTATCTGTCAGTGTTAAATATACCTATACATACATATACATATTTTCGTAGTCCCTATCCTCATTGTTTTGTAATCACTATCTCCACGTTGACGAACACGTCATCCCATGTATGTATCGTCAGCGACCATCAGTGTGACGTGCATGTTCTACTAAGCAACCAATTTTTATCTAGCAGGTATGTAAGGGCGCGTTCACACCGATACCGATTAATGTGGCAGTTACAGCAGTATTTTTAATGGACGTGATTCGTGTCAACGTAAATACAATGTTACATCGGAATTGTCGCATATTCAACTGCCAGTTTTCCTAAGTTTGATAGAAAAAAATATTTAGATTTAGTGCTTAATATTGTTCAAGTGTTCATAGTAAATACAAAACGTTAAGTGAAACGATCGCGTCAGTTAAGTGAATATTTGTGAATTCACTCTAGGGACTCACTCCAGCAGTGGACTGAGAATAAGCTCCACCAATAAGTGCACAAGTGAGACAGTGGTGGCGATGATGACTAGAACAATAAGCTCACAAGATACCTGATTTTGTTAATGATGACGCTTGCTGTAGCACCGGATACTTTAAAATTTGAAAAAACAGAAATAACACGAAAGACACCTTTTTGTGTGACTTTTAATATTATGCTTAGCTAATACTACTTAACTGATAACACGTTAGTGCTATTTTTTACAGCAACAGTTTAGAGATAGGCAGGCATTACACCGGTGTGATCGCAGCGTTACATGGAAAGTCCAGAAGGCAATTTATGACATTGATTATCCAGACGCGATATGTTTAATTCAACGCACAGTGATGTCACGCGTTATCGGATTGGATTAGCTTCACTCGTAAACATTACTGGTTCGGTCAGGCAATGTTATTGATAGAATCCTGTACAAACGCATCATAGTTTAACTTTATGTATGTTACTAATAACTGAATTATTGATACAGTTACATTGAATTGATTTGTCTTATTAAGTTATTCGAGGTTCGGCCAAGTAGGATCTACGAAAGGCAGGCAGAGACTGGATGTAGCAAGCTAAGCACAGGACGCGATGGCGCTCATGGAGGTAAGCCTATGTCCAGCAGTGGACTGAAATAAGCTGATGACGATATCAAAGTTATTGTACTGCATGTCAATTCTTTTTATTTATTATTTAATATCTGTCATATTTTGTAATTATTGTACAGTATTTTAAATCAGGACAGTAGTAATTTTCTACTTTGACATCACTGTATTGATCTATAGTCCACAACAAAGAATATTTCAATTTGAACGTGAACTTAACGCTTCATGAGTATCTTTGTTTTTCTTCAAGTGTCTCTCTGAATAGCGACGGTAGGCAATCAGTTTTCGGCTAGTATTCGGCTAACATGGTAGGCCATCTCTAACCCTTGTCATAACAATATAAGATTTGGGTCCAGCAACAAAAGGGTTGATGACATATCGCCCTGAGTGCTTTAACAAGTTGACATACATAAAAATAAGAATTTAATCAAATCCGTTATGAACTCATCCACTACAAAGTAATAATAATAATAATAATATGTAAATATAATTGTGATACACTCAAGTAGTAAGTCACAGCAACCCGCTACTTAAGCTCCTTATTCTCCAAAGAAATGTCTTCCTCCAGAATAAATTGCAATATTAATTCCGAGAAGCATACTTAGCGCGTTGTGTACATTTGTGATAACTAAATCATTTATGTAAATGCAGAAACATACATATCAAATAATTATAAATGTGTCTGTAGATAATATTTCTAAGTGAATAATACACATATGTGTCGATGTTTTAATCAAAACCATTCCTAGTAATACTCTGTGTAATGTTCCACACTCGCCCGTTTTAAGTGGGAGAGAGTTCCAAATTCAAATCTCAAGGATATGTTAGCATATGGAAATAATAACACTTGATTCTTGATAGCAGTTATACAAAATGAAAGACACATTGTAAATGTCTCAATCGTAAATCTAGGAAGATCTACCTACTCGTTTACAAAACTGGTATCAAAGTTGATTTTGTATGTTTCTATTATTAGGAATATAATAATATATAATAAAATAATATAATATGCAGATTCTAATACACGGAGTTTTGGGAGTGTACTACACTTCTCTACCTGTCCCTTCGGGGATTACAGGCGTGATGTTCCGTTATAATAGACAGAGTAAAAATGTCGTACTAGTTGTTTATAAAAAAAAATTTACGTCTTACATTTATTTAGTTGATATTTTGAGATTTTTGATACCAGTAATGGAGAGGCTTAAAAAATTGTGGTTTAATGTGTACAATAGTTTTCTTATTACACATCAAGTCCTTTTACTAATTCGAAAAATTTACAAGTCTCAAAATCGTTCACGCTTTCCATTTTGAGTTATTTAATAATACTAACCTCTCCATACAACGCAGACGTCTTTAATGAGAGCCGCATTCGTTATTTATCATCATGTGATCCAAAGAACGATTCAAAATAGGCACAACAATCCATTAGCGTCTCACACGTAAAGTAATCTCAAGGGTAGAGAACACAGAGAAGTAGAGCACACTATATCAAGCCCCTCTTAGCCAGATTAGAAGATAACTGCAAATCTTTTTGCGACTGCCTGAATGCTATAAAAAAATAAATACACCAAAACATTAATAATAACATTGTTATACCATCACACCAGATCCCTTGCGGGGTAAGTTGGGAGCTTCGAGGCTCGGATTTTTCCGTCCTTGAAGTCCTGACGTGGTTCTAAATTCATTGCACCGTTCATACATATGAATTCAACAATTTCATTAATTCAATATAAATAAAAAAATCACAGTTTTGAACGCATATAACGCATTTCCGTGTATAATTATTAAGACCATTATTTATATTTCACCATTATCACAACGAGTCAAACTGTCGTATGATTTATCATCAAAACAAATTACGCTGTTCTGTAGTAAATAAACTACCTTGAACCGCATGTACATTAGCAACAGAATGAATCTTATTCAATAAATCAATAAGACTTATCGTAATTAACAATGAGAATTTGTTACTTGGTGGACGACCTGGATTTGTATGATAAGACAAGTGTATGACATACGAGCGAATGTATGATATTACAATCGACACGTAATGATCTTGATACGGGATCATCCAACCGCTTAGCGTGATACGACGTCATGTCAGCAAAGAATTGAATTACCGTCCCATGTATAATTAATACCTACCCAGGGTCTACACGTGCAAGTTTATAATTGTTAGCGCAATCAAGTTTAAGTGTCATTAATAATGGCATTAACTTAAATATAGAAAGATTTATTTTAATTTGAAAATAGAAATAGTGACATTAATTCAAATATAGAAATAGTGACATTAATTCAAATAAAGGATTTGTGACATTAATTCAAATAAAGAACACATGGTTAAAAAGACGTTTTAACAAATTACGATTTTAATATTTACATTTAATTTATACACTTAAAAGTAATTTGTAGGTACTGCCGGATAATATTGAAAGTAAAGTTTAACTACAATAGGTACTTCTTGCTAGATATTTCTATTACTTGCTACATAGCCATCGTTTAAGCTTTAAAACAATTAGAAAAGACGAATCATAGAGTACAATCCGTACAAAGTCCTCTTTTGTCGCAAATATCCGTAGCGGTGACCGTGCGTTATCTGCTATGTGCCAGCTTTTAGTAATGGTACCTACTTGTTTACAGCTTATCCTGAATAAATCCAGAGCACTACCGTTCACTGCACTGCTGGCTCGTGATAGGATAGCGGGAGATCTAATTTATCGGGACTTTAATGCAAATTGTTCATATTATTCCAATTTTTATTAGACGCCGAACTACGCTTCTATGACGTCGGCATAAAATTATCTATCTATTATAATATAATCGATCTAAAACTGATTAAAATCAAAAACCTATAAGATTATCATGATCGATAGGACACGTGTATGATATTTATTTCGTTTAAATATCTCCTAGATTACGTAATATTGTTATGAGTTGCAATGACAACTGTTTCTAATAGACTGGCCCGCGTTGGTCGAGTATTTTATTCCCGGGATGTACTAAGTCATAGATGAATCGTAGAAGTGTACTACACTCTACCTCCAAACTCTTCGGGGCATAGGGGCATAAATCGAATCAGAAAATTCCTAACAGGTTCAAGTACGACAACATTAGAATCATATACAATGGCACATAAGAATTACAACAATAATAAGTAACGAAAATTGTGTCAGACAATTCGTAACACTACGAGTATAGCCACAGCAGAAGGATATACAATGGCATGTAAGAATGACAATAATTATAGTTAAACACGCGCGGCCGCGGCGTGCGCGTGCGCTTATCAGTCGACCTCAGCCGCGGGTGTACGTAGTACGCCGCGTATTACCACGATAACACTGCTACGACACACCGACACCGTGAACCATAAACAATGTGAAATATTACCGACAGAATAATATTAAATAATCACATGGTTCTCGTTGGCAACACGACCCAAATGTAGTTATAGATATTTGTGTTAACATTTAAAGTGAATTATTTATTGCTCAGCCGGTTGTGAAGATCTAAATAATATTCGAATAGTAGTGTGCTGGATTTGCAATAAGTCATGGTGTGGTTTTCCAGTGCGAATAAGAAAAATGTTAACGTTTAAATTCATCAACATTATTATCAACGGTAGTGACGATGTGTTTGTTTAAAATAAAACCGTAAATTTGATAAAACAGTGTCAGAAGTTGTGTTATGTAGAAGTATGAACGTGGTGCCCGCAGACACGGAGTCAAAGCCTCGCATTTTTCAAAAATTTCTCGTTAACGTCAAGACTAAAATATCTTTCAGAACCAATTAGTGGGCGCGGCCAAAATAAATGTAAAACGATATTCCAGCACGTGTGCGTTAAAAAATTTAAAACTGTTTCGTTCCTTTTTCTTGCCGGCCAGCAATATTTGATAGCCTATGTGTTGAGCTGAGTCGATGTAATTTTAGCGATATAAAAACTACGACGCAGTGGAATTAGTCTAAGCTACCATTTAATAAACGGCTGTGTTTAGAGCCTGACCTGATTGTTATTATCGATGGAATTGATAAGATTTCCTATTGACCGCGGTCACCGAATATTCCGCTGTGATTTTTTTTATGGCGAATGAATGAATTGTTTTCAGTGCGATTGTAGCTACCGAACACATTCACGCGGAAACTTATCAAAACAATCAGCGCGGTGTCGTTTTCAATTAGTTTATGTTTATTTACTACCGGTTTTTTTCACGAGTCGTAATAATGCAATGACTGTAGTTATGTGATACCAATGAATGTGACTGTAGAACGTGTCGTGCGTGCGTGCCGAAAAGCTATGATCCCAAAAGCATGATGGAAATCGACACAGAAGATTTTAGAGGTAAATTGTTTTAGTTATAAACGTATATTAGATTAGAATGACAATGCGTTTATTTCAAGCGATTAATTAATAACATGTACAATATTTCCAGTTGTCCAAAAGTGTACCTAATGCTGAGCAATTATATTTTTGCTTTATAATTTAAAGCCCAAATATTTTCCACGGTTGCGTATTACAAGTAATATATTTAGGTGATGAGATGCTACTTGTAACAATAGTTTCTTTATTGTGAATGTATATAACGATATTTATTTGTATCGTGCCACTTTTGGACATAGATGTCCTGTCAGGAAGAAAAGGGTTAACGCCATGATCTACTAAGCTAGCCATGTACGGGTTGGGAGACGACGCACACCTTCAATTATATTATGAATAATTGTAAGGTGGGTTTCGTTACAATGTTTTCAGTTACTTTTATAGGCAGGGAAATTTAGTTTACAAAACGACGCGCAGAACTTTATACGGCCAGAGGGGTATCAGGATTCGAGTTTAGACTAAAGATTCTAGATGCTGATTATTAAATGTCTGCTAACACTGCTGCGATTTATAGAACAAGACCAAAATTGCAAATATTCTAAACATGTAGTATTTCAATAAATTGGGCCATTACCAACACAGAATTCTACTTATTCTACGTATTCAATATTATTACGCTATAAGCTCAGGCTACATTAGGATATCGCATAATATCGGTTTTAGAGGGAATTCTTTTGTGAGTGGATTTCAAAGATGTATCCATCATTATTATGTCTCATGTAGCTCAAAACTTGATACGATTTCGAAGAAACGGCCTAACTTCAACAAGATCTTTGTATTATTCTGTGAATTACAAATTGGCATAAATATTTGAGTTATTTACAAACTCCAATGAGTTGTAATTTATTTCATATGCTCTAATTTTAGAGTACAACATATGTACTCTAAAATTTAAGCATATGAAATAAATTACAAGTTTTTTCTTAAGAAATATTTAGCGTAAGAATGTTTGAGAAAATACAGGTAGAGTGAATTAGAAGTGTATACAGCGCCATCTATTGTAGCATTCTTTTAACATGGCCACATTTAAAATTGTAGCTTTTTATCAAGTAAACATTTATCAATAAGATAGAATATATTGATGGTTTTTCATAACACATTTCATACTATGGGATAATATAAACTACTTCGTCCAATCACACATCCTGTCCAACGCACAGCGTCCAATCCTTAGTTGTCGCTCATAATTTTTGCTTGTAGTCTCCTAAAAATCGTCACTTCAGCTTATCGAATTGCGATCTACAAGTACTGAGTTGTGCGAAATGGATCAAATAAAGCGAGACCCATGTCCAGCAGTGGACTTACAAAAGGAGATACTGATCATAATAACTATTGCCATAGGTTGCAATAGGACTACCTAGGTCATGAACAAGAACACAACTACCCATACATGTACAAACAAAACTTAATAATTATTAACATAATTTTACATTCTGTCTGTTGTGATAACCGTTCTGCTAAACAGGTATTGGTAAAACGAAAAAAAATATAAAAATTAAGACGAAAATTAAAAAGGTGCGGTTGGACGTGTCAGCTCAACTAGGGATAACTTTTCATTTTGTTTATAATATTTTTCGTCTATGCCCAGAGATGAAATTGGAGTGTTTGTAATATTGAAAGGGAAGCTTCTTTAACTAAGGCGGCTATTTGCCTAATATCAAAATCTAACTTTTTCGTAGCTATGTTTCTTTGTCTATTCATATCTACAAGCAAATTTCCAATATGAACATAATTATTTCGTTGAAGTAAGCAAAAGACTTTATAAATAGTATTTAATAACATTGAAAAACATGACGCCTACTTCATCTTAGAACGACAAAATGGAATATATATATGTATGTACCTGCGAATTTATATTAAAGTTGTTAGTCAAGCTCAAAACTGTGCGCTTTGTCTAGTTAACTGTGACAATACCATAATTATGAATACATATTAAAAACCTCAAACGCTCTCACTATATTAAAAATATTCTAGAAGTAGATGTTATCATTATGCCACGACTATCCGAACACGAAAATAATATTTTCATGTTGCCGCCATTTTATATTCCTCTTTCTTCTTTTTGAATACAATTCTTGGTAGCTTATGACGTCAATAGGTCTATAAAATATGATATGCTTCTTTCGGGTGTTGGGCCCGTTGAGGCGTTGCGCTAGGAGGACACCGGTGCGTTCCATTGGAGATCCCGGAGCTCTCCTATTAGCGCCGAGGAAGGCTACAGACGAGGTTTTAGTACGGTAAAAGTCCCAAGTCCCGGTATCATTGGTATTGGTTCAAATATTAATATATAAATATAAATAATATATAATTGAATAAATCATTGCATTATGTATATTTGATGCTAAAACCAATTTAATTTTGAGTGCAAACTTAACTACTTCACTAATACAGCTCAAAGTTTCACGACAGTGGAGTGCGGCCTGTCCAGTTGCCACAATCCTCTTACTACAAGACAATTCATATGCCAGCAAATAAATATTTTCTCAACAGAACTACATATTCTAAAAGTATATTCCTTTATATTCACGTGTTTTAAAAAAAAAACTCGTTGCCTAAGAAATTCTTTACAGCGACCCACAAAATATTATCATTGAAACGTATTGCGTACTTTGAAAGATTGTGAGTACTTTTTGTTAACACCATACCATAGTACATGAGTTATGGGGAAAAATCAATATTATACTGTTTGCTCGCGTAGATAACGTCATGTCACTAGTTCGCTACCGTCTCATATTACGATTCTTATCACTTGGCCCTAATATTATTTACCTGTTTAATTTTTTATATTATGTACTATGTTACAAAAGCTATTGAAAAAAAAGATTCGTAAATGTTCATTTTGATTAAAAATATAATTTTTTCAACCCTTTTGTCGTTCTGATTTTGAACCCCAGTCTGCTATCGGAATGAGAGGGCTGAGGCCTTAGTCTGCCACGCTAGTACCAGCTGGCTAGCAAAGTATCTATTATTACATTAACTTAATAAAATAATATTTAGTTTTTGTTTTAATACAACCTCAGAAATAACATCGTCTGTTGAATTTTTATATAACATACCTACGTACATAGGTATTGTAGGCATTGAAATGAATCGTAGAAAATTCTCTTTACAATATGTAAATACTCTAGACGTTAGATGTTCTTTATCTAAACCAATGGTTTTTAACTGTATTGTGAGGAGAACGTATGACTAAAATTTTTCATTTAATATGAGCCATCAATGATTGGACAGTAGCATAAATCGTTATAAATGTTCTCTGTAAATATAGTAATAAATAATTATTATTGGTATAACGGCACGCCGGGTCCATGACGGAATCGGTAGAGAGCACCAAGCGCTAAATATATTTATACTTCCAGACGTGAAAAAGCTTATCTGACTTAACATTGTTGTGTAAAAATACCATTTTAAAAAACTGTATTTTAAAAAACTGTATCTCGTAATTCGGTTTAATAAATAATAAATTCCGGGCAAGACGACGTCTGCCGGGTCCGCTAGTACGAAAATAAATACCTAGCCAGTTACGCGTGGTAAAGCGGATATTATCAAATTTATTTCAGCACGTCGCAGTCTGAGCGACTCCCGAACAACTTCAAACAAAATAATACATTTTCTCTTTACGATCGGGACGCTTGAGTACACAGTAATAAAAGTTTAACTTCGTCCGATGCTACTAAACTTTCTTACTTAGCGGAAGTAAATTTAACTTCATCTTGTGTCAGACACGCACGTAGGCGCTGTTCGTTACCCCGCAGCGACATCAATGAACGGGCCTATGAAGATATACCCGGGTGACGGGCATATGCAACCAAAATAGACCGACCTCTGTCGTACTGGCTATTTGCCAAATGTCATCCCGCGGCGCTTATAGGGAGTCAATGCAATAATTGTTGACGTAGTCCCCGAATGCGCAAATTAGATAATTTAATTGTAAAATTTCAAAAATGCTTCAAGTGTTCTTTCTCTTTGCTAGTTTTTTAAATATCGAACATTGAATCAAATTTAACTTTTCAGCCCAAACAATTTTTTTTTTTCAATTTTACTTATGTTGGAGATTAACTTAGTAGGCCTCAAGCGATACTTGAAGGTAACGTCAGCAGACATAATGAAATTATCGGCCAGGAAAAAAAGTTGTGGTTACCTTTTTTCATTTTACTGTACAAATACAGACTGATGAAACAGTCAAGTCTTCTAAACCAGTGAGTGTGTTTGAAGAGAGTGATGAGTATAGAAGGGGCTTGTGAGATCTGTATTAATGGAGATAGATGCACCTTGGTGCTCTCTGCCTACCTATAAAGGAACTGACATGTCATTAGGTATTAAATTAACATATCAAATATTTATTTGTAATGTAAATAATTAATCGATTAACTAATCGATTCTTGTCCTAGGTGACAACCCTACGTTACTATTATCGACAAAGCGAGTTGTGCATTTGAACTCCAAATCCCAGTGTTTGTTATTGTCGAATGAAGCACGGGCACAGTGAATCACCGCATAATATCTGTTATAAACACAGTAATCGAATGAGATTACCGTGAAGGATTGATTTCCGTTTCTGAGGAACAACGATCACATAGGCCGTTTAGGAGGAAATAAATATTTTTCCAGCTTGGACATAGTAAAGGGGAGGCGAAATCAGTTCGCCTTACAGCATTCGTAACCCCTGAAGGGCAATATGTATTAGTATTTAAAAATTCCGTACGGTCTAGCTAACGCTCGCGTAATGTATCAGCGTATTATTTCTACAACCCTTCGTAAGATTCTTAAATTCAGTGAAGTCCTGGTGTGCATTGACGACGATCGACGAATCGTAATGCAAATACGGTACAATAGAACACAGGAGTCAGTAGCAAATAATGTATTAATAAATTAAATTAAATAACGGTACTTGCGGAACCGCCAACGCCGCGTCTATTCCTGCCTTCTTGCTAGAATTGCTGTTGCGTTACATAGTTACCTAGAAATTTGCACCAGACAAGGACACAAAATACTTATATGCGACGTTTCTCGACGACTTGATTCTTTTTGTTCCCTGAATTCTTACTAAGTTTTTCCTTCGTTTCTATTTAAATGTATAAAGATTGCAATGTCTTCCTTTCGCGAGTAATAACACGCGTATGACTAATTTGGTCTATTTTCAAATTTCTACTTCAAACTCCAAACTTCTTCAAAATTCCTACTTATGTACTGCCCGTCGTTTGCTTGTGGGATATGAATTTGCGTGGCTTAATTTGATTTTTTATCAGATTGAACTCTTTACGAACATCATCATGGGGCTCTGCACGCTTGACAATTAACTATTATACATGTTTTCGAGAGCCCTTTAAGTGTGCTACACTACACACGATCTACGTGGTGTATTATGGCCTTTGCAATACTCAATCTAAAAATACCCCATTGGCCAACAATGGAATGTTTGAGGGGTTAATAGACTAGTGTAATATTAAACGCTAATGTTTATGTGCCATTAGCTTGCTAGATTACGTTTACGCATTGTTCTCGACGCGTCTACAAAGAAATTCTTTTCAGTTTTTTTAGTTATAAAACTAGTTATGAGCCTTGATGGTTTTTACAACATTCCTACATACAGCTGACTAAATGTTGCTTTTATTTATTGTATTAAAAATACATGTTACACATAGTTACCATATGTACAGAATGACAAATTTTGCTGTAAATACCGGAGATATTCGATAAAATTCTTTAAAGAAACATAGGGAAATCCTATTTCAGAAATAAAAGTACTAATGTTTTAAAACTGTGATTAGTTCCGCCCGAGTAACAGGACAGGTTGCGTTCCATTTGGTTTAACTATTGTGGTAGACAGATACACTAAGAGACTGGCCTTTTAAACCTACACTGTTGGAAGATTATACTATTATAACTAACACTTTAATGTGCGTAATTGAAACGAGACGTTTATTTCACTTTGCATTGTTAAAGGTTCAGTGGATTGACTTGACTAGTTACGGATAGATCAAAAGCCGAGAATGTACATAGATACATATACATATGTATATAGCACGCGTATTTACCAAAACTTATTTATTAAACCTCTTATTATGTCTTATTCATTGCCTATACAATTCAGCAGTAAATTACTATAAATATAGTTACACAAAGAAGTTCGTATTTTCGAAAGGAATTATAATTTATGACGTAACATCACGTCTGTAATTCCCGAAGGGGTAGGCAGAAGAGTGTAGTTAACTCTCACGTTTCACCAGTTATGTTTTACCAGTTATTTATTTCCTCATATCGTTGAAGTAA
>DWME01003858.1:0-17357 GCA_018244795.1 Parelbella ahira ahira
CCCCCCGCGCCCGCCTTCCCCGCGCTGCACTCCGCCGCCGCCTTCAGCGGGCAGCCCGCCGACTTCAACCTCGACTTCCTCGACAACATGCCCTCCACCGACGTCAGCAACCTCACCGCCCAGGAGCTGCTCAACTCCCTGGATAACTCCTTTTTGAACGATATCCTATGAATGTTTCGATGAAAATTTACATCTTTTGCTAACGTTTAATACTGACCTCTGACCAATGTTAAACAAAACGATGACCAAAGTTATTGAGCGTGAATTTACCAGCAGAATTTATTGCGTGTGCAGAAATGTTGGAAAAAATTTAAATGCAAGTCTTCGATGTCTTTAATACTTTCTGATGTTATATTATGTACTATTTATTGTGAAAATATCCATTTCATAATATTTATAGTTTTACAATCGTTAGTTATTTTCTTGTAAAAAGTATATTAAGATGATTGTTACTAACTTATGTAATAGAAGCGATAGCCGAAGACGGATACGGACGCGTTGCGTCTGTTGAAAAATTTTTTTTTCTGCGTTCATAGGGGAGATTGTTTTTTTATATTCTACACTATATTTATTTCAGATATTTTTATACGAGATATAAAATTGAGCACAAAAGACACGTCAGCGATTTTATTTACTTATAAATGAATTTATTTATAAAAAAAAAAAAGAAATGAATCGTGGCAATACATCTGTAGCTGGCTTATATTAAATGTTTGTATCATAAAATGTTGCTATGTAGTAATTTATTCCTTCCTTATGGTCCTCCACTGATACCTTACTGATAATCTTATGGCAAGCTTTGCTTCCATTGCGTCTTCTTTGATGATTGAATACTGATTACCTGACAGATATATGAACGAGCTTTGAAGATTATGAGTAAGGATCATCTATCCGCCTGGGAATGGCCCAATCTATATTTTAAATAGTGCAAATGTAAATTTTTAGTAGTTAGGTATAATAAGATCATTCCTGTACCTAAGATGTAATTAGTAGTTTATACTGTGATGTCGGTCTCAACGGTCAATAGATAATATACTATCAATTATTATAAATAGATTATTGTTATTGTTAAGGATCTCATGTATCATTTAGGTCGGGGTTTGTGGGATTCTGGAATATCAGGACGATGGTTTATTTTACATTTATTTTTCTGTTGCCTTGGTCATATCAAGTGTTATTTATTACATTTGTGTGTCTACCGTAGTGAGTAAACGTTAAATTTGCTTTTTATTATGTATGCATATGTTACATATTTAAAAAGCATGTTTATGGTTACATATGAATGTCAACAAATAGTATTCATGACATGGGACGCACATAGAAATAAAGATTTAGCTCTCTGTTATAACCTGTATATAACCAATTGTGAACTATAGAAACATTCCAGAGCCATTGTTAATGATGTTTTTAAATTTAGGACCAATTTTTGAATGTTCTTTTGAAAATAATATTGCATATTGAAAAAGTCTTTTATTTTAAAAGTAGAAAAAATCTTATAAAATAATACTAACAACAATACTATACTACAAGAGCAATCAACAAAAGGGAGTAAACGCTTTAAAGAGCTAACACGAATTAAACTATACCTACAATCTATAAATATTTATTTAAATTTAGAACACATTTATCTATGAATATTTAATATTAGAACACATTCTTGTAATTTTAAAACCCTTATGCAATTTAATTAACATTACGATAACAATTATTATAACACAAAGCACACACTACTTTAACATACATGTCTATTTATAGTTACTAGTGTGAATCTTATAAAAACCATCGTGAGCAAACCTAAAACAGCGTTTACCACATAATAGAATCCGCCTCGTGTTTATATAAATAATCGGAAAATTTTTCCAATTTCCTCTCTAAAGCATTTATCTCCACGGTTAATTCTCATATCATTTCGTTTGGTTTTCCGTGATAAATCGTTGGATTCCGCACTCGCGGGCTGTAGAAGTTATTGGGTTGGATGTACCTAGCCATTATGGGTTCGTCGTGGACACCAGGCATTCTTTGCTCATATATATTTTCGTTTGCTTTAATATCAGCAGGCTTCATCATAATTTTGTGTATGTTCTGTTGACGCCGCTTAAGACGTATACAAGAAAACACTGTACTGAACAGAATGGCGAGCTTGAACACAGCTACTACGAATAGCCCTAACATGAACACCATGTACTGTTCCTGGTACCAATCTTCTAAACGGCTCAGACAACCCTGCGGAAGGAAAGCAAAATATGTCTCGATGAAACGGCAATCATGTAATATATAGAGGAAGTTGAAAATTGAATCAAATAGGACGAGGAGATGGCTATAAAGTAAGCTGCTTTCATATTTTTTCATTTACTTAAGCAGATATGACAAAAAAAGAATTACAAACGAACGTTGATCGATACAGGTGCCGAGGCCCGAGGGATACCAAGACTCGGCTATCGTAATCAAATACACTAGATATGGACGGGAGCGGTAGTTAAATCTCCGAAAACTGCCTGTGTGCATGAAAAGAGTGATGAATGTAGAAAAAGAATGCCTGGTCTGCAAGTATTTGGCACTTGGTGCTTTCCGCCTGTCATGTAAGGAACTGCCATGATGATAGTAAGTATATAATAATAATAGTATACATAATCAAGCAGCTACCGAAGCATGTCGTGCTTTGGGATCGAGTTGGATCTCCTGGCACGTGGACTGGTTGAGCGGCAGCGGGCTGAGGTAGGAGGCGCCGCGCTCGGGCTGCACGCAGCAGCTGAGCGGCACGGACATGCCGCGCGGCCCCAGCCGCCGCAGCTGCCAGATCGACATGTCGTAGTTGCGCGCGGACGTCATACCGCAACATTCCAGCTGAAACATTGGGTTAATGCTTACTGTATGAACGAGTAAAGGCTTAATAATAATTATTATTATACCGGGCATAAGTCCAGAGGACTCCGAGCTACTAATGGAAGTTTCAAGTTGGAAAAATCTAATAATGCTTTGCCCGGTCCGAGCATTCAACTGAGGACCTCTGGACGATCAGTCGAACTCGCATAACATTATTTAGTTAAACCATGTAGCTCATGTAGATATGTACTGGATTCTTACATATTACTCAGAAAAAAGTCTGAGTAAAGTTAGACAGATACCTTAGTTTGGGCTAGGTCAACGGCAGCAGTAAAGTCTTCGTATTCGGGCACGGCATAGTAGGCCTGCAACGCGCCCACCGCGCCGCCGCGCGCGCTCTGCAGCCCGACACAGCGCGGCCACGCCGCCGCCACCACGCCGCCCGCGCACTCGCACACCAGCAACGACAGCACCGCCAGGAAGTACTGTGGGTGGAATGGCTATTAAATGAACCGGTACATTAGTGAACAAACTGCGCTACCGATCCCGCGTTCTGACTACCTATATAAACTTAACTAACTTCTCTTAGTTTAAATCGTTAGTTATTGAATAGTTTTTTTTTTAATAAAATCTACATTTTTTAATCTGCCGATCGGGAGGTCCTGGTCTTAAACGTAACTGGTGAAACGTTGGAGTGTACTACACTCCTCTGCCTACCCCTTCTGGGATTACAGGCGTCTTGTTACGTTTTTTGTTTTCTACATTTTTATGTATAAGTGCACGTATTATTGTTTACGTTCAAATTTCAAATATAATGATCTATACACGATATGTTATCTAGAACATAAGGAAAATCTATTTAAAAATGTTTTAATAAAATTATTATCTACTATTCATTGAGGCAAATTATGCAGCTTTTTGAATACAAATAGACGGTATGTTATTAATTTACACGTCAAATCTGTCACACCTGTTGTAATTTACTTAACTATAAAATATTACTTACTATGGTTAAAACGATATATCCAGGCATATAAGTAGCCCACACACCAAGGGACGCTACCGCGCAAACAGTTAAGCCAAGAGCTAACAATGTAAGCGCCAGGTAGTAGAAGGGTGGGTCAATCAGATCGCCATCAGGCGACGCCAGAAGTCGTGATAGCAAAATCCTTTGGGAATCGCAAAGCAGTAGGAAACCACACACAACTTCCATGAATCCAAAAACCTTAAAAAGTACCGAAGTTAGTAAAATTATAATCAAAACGAATCGTGTTTCAAGGTACCAGGAGATGATTTCAATACAATTACAAACTATATGTACTTACAAAAAATATGAAATTGAAACATCCAAATACCACTTTCGCACTAGCTGTGTGTTTGATCTTCATTGATCTGTTTATGAATAAATTTCGCTTGCTTCAAATGTAAATACTACAATATTTAAAAACTCAGTGTGTTGCGCGGACAAAATACCTGTTCATATTATATTGAGCGTTTGAATAAACTGCGCGCAATGAATAGTTCGGCCACATGGAGATACGCTCTGCTGAACAGGTGGGGTGACTATAATTAAAGGCATTTTTGTTTATAATTAAAACGAGGGCTTCCGCCTTGCACACGATCCAAATTTATTCAAATGTCTAAGTCATGTCCTTTTGCTGACTAATCAAGTTTTTACAAAGACCTAGGATTTTTTCTCTATAATGGTCAGAAACTATGTATATTTATTTCTATCACTAGTCCTATCCTATTATTAAGGCGCTTAGGACTGATGGCCCAACAGTTTAAAATTTGCATCTCATACTTTGGTTTTGGTTACAAAACCTAGCGCACATATATTTACAAAAATTGTGTGTTTTAAGACTTAATTACTGTAATGGTAAAAGAAAACATCGCAAGGAATTCTAAAGTCGGTAATATTTGAAAATACGCTCTAGACCAGGGTACCATACTAAGGCCTTAACGTTTTTTATTCTGAGAAAAGGCGATTATCTAACAGTGGAACAATGATAGCTTTGATGATGATGAGACAGTTGTTGCTGCAGCAATTAAAATATAATGAAAACCAAAAGGGTATAGTAAAAAAATATATTTTATGAATAAGAAACATATTTACACATGTTATAATATGTTGTTTTAATTTTTAAACAGTTTTAATTTGTTGTCAGATAAAACCAATCATCATGCTAGAAATCGATATCCTTTTTCTTAAAGCCACCACATGTGGTCGGCACTGCTGTTATATCATCCTGTTCTCTTTCACTTGACTCTTGGAGCTCTGTAATAAAAATAAATAAATCAGTGCAGACAAAATTGAAACAATAAAATATACCATAAAAAGTATACAAATTATCTAAGAAATCCAAGAAGTACCTGGTGGTAAATGCAGTTTTTCAATAACAAATTTCTTTCTTCTCAGTTTAAATGCTAGGTCAAGGCTTGGAGGTACATATGGTACTAAAGAATAAATCGCTGATAGTTTGGTAATGTGGAACAGACCATGGTATTCGCTATAAACAGGATTTGTTTCCTTACTTGATCCAGCAAAAGATTCTATTCTAACTGCATTGTCTACTGAATAAAGTATTCTCTTAACAAACTGCTCATCCTGCAATATAAGGCACAATATACATGACCACATAATCAGCCAGTAATTTATTGAACATAAAATTCAATTCTATATAAAAAAAGGGTTCAGAAGCTTCTAGTTCTGTTGTAGTCTCGTTTCAGTGTGATGAAATAGTCAACAATCCATATTTTATCTAGTTGTGTTAAATTTTGTTAATGCGAAAACTTATTTTGTATTCTTACCTCAAACAAATGAGCTGGAACTGTTATAAATGCAACAGCACTTGCATCTCGAAGTAGAACTCTTAAGCAATAAATGAATTTTAATAAGTACTGTCCACAGTTACTAGATGCACTGTCATCACACTCTGTTGCCATCCACATAGGGGAACCCAATGACTGTATACTTATTCTTAAAATATTTTCATTACCATTTGTCTTGTAACCTTCATTTAATGTTACATTTATGGTTGTGAGTAATGCTTGATACATATTATCTTTATATCCTAAAAACATGTCAGGAGACAGTATAAATCATGACAATGTTTTAAATTAACAATATAACACATTTAACAGTATGTTAATTTAAATTACAAATGTTACATTTTACTGTACAATATTACCATTACAATTTAAAATGACTCACTGTGTGACATTAAATATAACATTATATTAATTAGAACACTTTTAAACTATGATAATCAGTTTACTATAGTTATTTATTTTCAGTGTTTGTTATGCAAGTAACATTATTTTACAGACTGCTCTGTTGGTCGAGTGGTTGCAAAAGAGTCTGCCGATCAGGAGGTCCTGGGGTTCAAATCCCGGGTTGGGTACTATTGGATTTTTCTCATTTAGAATTTCTAGTCGTGACTTGGAGCCTGGATCTGTGCCGGGAGTATGGCAATAGGCTCACCACCTATTCCATTTGGAGTTTGTTTAACTATTGAAACATGGGTGTGTACTACACTCCTCTGCCTACCTCTATTGGGATTACAGGCATGATGTTATATATTATTTTACAGAGATAACTTTTCAACATTACTGTTAAAAATACCTGTCTGATAATTTTGACCATATTTAATCTTACTGTGTGAGAGACAAAATACATACCTTTTACACACTTTTCTGTATCCATTAAATTGCAATATATTATATTACTCTTTTTAATCGTATCTTCTTCTATATGTTTACTGAGATCAAAGTGATGTCCAAAGGCAGTGTTGTTTCCAAAAGATGACTCAACTTGCCCCAAGCCTTCATACCTCCATGCTATTTTCATTTCACTGTTGGCTGGTGGTATATCTTTATCATTAACAGGTGCTGTACAGGGCTGTGGTAGTTCTGTAACCTGGAATTAAATGAATGATTTTGTCACAGAGATGAAGAAATCAAGGTGTTTTGTAATTACAAATTAAAAAATTACGCATTTTTTAATTGGCATAGGTTCTGTGTTTCTAATATGATACAGCTTGCGAACATGTAACTAAAACACTGCTCTTGCAATTTTCGATAAACTTTATGCTGTTTCTAGTAAAGAATGAGATTTATGATAATTGAATTTAGTAAGATTTTATTCTAATAAGAAAAATCTTAGGATTTTGTCCTGATATTTCTTGAATTACATATTTATTTTCATATGTCACATTCTAAAATTAGGTGTTTTAATATGTCATGTTTTAAATGGCTAATGAAAGAATGGCAATTAACGACATGGGTCCCAAATTTACTAAATAGGTGAAATTCTGACTAAGAGATGGGGAAATTACAAGGTTCTAAAACCAGAGTACAATATGAAGATGTTGATGAATGTGGTAGAAGTATGATAGGTTTGTAAGAGTAGAGATATTTATCACTCTCAGCTCTGTGTACCTGGCAAGGGACCTGGTGTGAAGACATGTATATATGTATGTACATTCTAAAATTAACATTCCTATATTTTATTCTAATATGGCAATCAAAAATAAAAAAATCCTAGATTTTATTCTAATATGTTACATTCTTATATATTATCTTGAAAGAATGTGATGTATTGGTATAAAACGAAATGAATATTGTAACTTCTAATATGATTATTATCATTTTATTAGTTTCTAGTTAAGAACATTGACTCACCACAGTGTTTGGATTCTCATCTGCTGATGCAATTAGGATTCCATGATTGCAAATAATTCCCTCAGCAAGGTAGTATTTGCTGAGGATTCTGCTATAGATACCCAAAACGTCTTCCTCTGAAATTTTGTAAATTTAGTTTAAACTTTAAAAGAATCAGAATATATTTGAACACTCTATTATACATGTGTATGTTAGCATACTAACCAACAAGAAAAATAGAACCAGATGGTATTCCTCCCCCTGCAAGATAATAAGTAATTTATTTATTAGTATCTTCGAATATCTCTTAATTTAACCCTTTGTATATTTAGAGTATGCACTACTTAAACTACAAACATACCAATAACATGGTCAAGTGATGGAATTCCTGAAGACACATAGGGTAGATTATTTTTAAGTTTAGTGCCAGCAATTGTTTGCTTAGTGTTTATTTTTTTAAAACTCGACATTCTTTCGTAATTAGTGGCTTTGATCGAAGCATATACAGGATCAATACCTACAAATACAAACTCTTCAAATTAAAACAAAACATGTTACAATCATATGATTGAATTAATACAGATTATAATCTATTTCGAATGATTAGATTTTGAAAGCTGTCATTCCCACGTGTTGATGATTCAATATTTTGACAGTTCCAATTTTTTTAATGCTTCATTATCTTGATACTGTATTCTTCACATATTCTATTTTCAAACATTGAATTTAAAACTCCTATTACAATGTTGGTATCTGCTAAATGTTAAGGCGTTTTACTCGAGCTGGAAAAAAATAGATTAAATATATTGTGGCTGAATAAGATTATGGCCGTTGTAGTTGACTGTAGATAAATTATAAAGTAATATTGTAATATTTGCTTGGTTGGGAAATACACGTACATGTGTCTAGTTTATATAAAATTTAATTACTGTATTGTTGAATTGAATAGATCCGTTTTATAATACTTAAAAATGCAAGGTCCAGCAGTTTTTATGGATATATCTCTCGAGGATCAAGTAAGTTCCTGTAAACATAACCTAAAAACAGAAATAATGGTTAGAGGATCCTTGTATAAAGGTAGAATAAAGTATCCTTGTACTATACGAAAATTTTGGAACACTAACTTTTTCGACATTTCATGATTACAAAAGTGGCGATGTAGGAAACAGCAGTCGATGCTCAAAAACGTAATCTTTACCTATATTTTTCAGGCTCTAGAACTTAGAAGGTATTTCAAAAGCCTAGGTGCAGAAATATCAGAGGAGAAGTCTCCCAAGGGTGTTGAGGATGATTTACACAAGATCGTTGGAGTATGTGATGTTTGTTTCAAAGAGCCAAATGAAGCTGACATTGAAGCGATACTGAACAGCATAGTATCCATTATGGTGTCTGTAAGTATGTCCAATTATAAAGTTTTCCTCGCAATATTCGTCTATTTCTTTACTTCTAGTTACTGAATGGCTTAATTACATTATCAGCTAAGCAATAAATAGCAAGAAATTGCCACATCAAGCTTGAATGATATTTACCTACTTATTTATTCATGCTCAACAGCAACATTAAGCTGTCAACATGTAATGAAAACTTTCACAATTATTTAATCTTGTATATATACGGTTCCTTCGATATTATATATTACCAGTGGTCTGTTATCATATTATGGCTAAACTTTATGTATTGAATGTTTCAGATACCACTGGAAAGAGGCGAGAACCTTATATTAGCCTTCAGTCAGAGGCTCACGAAGTCACCTGGTCCTAAAATTGGCATGGTTGCCCTTCAATCGTAAGTATTTTTTATTTTTGTATGTTCTCTTCAGCATTTCTGGACTTAGAGCTATGACCTGGAGATTTGTAGTCTAGTAAATGTGGACAGCATTTTGTGTATCATACATTATGAAGTATCATCATTAACCTGATGCCATTTGTTTCGGATTTAGTGTGGAAGTATGAAATATAACTTAGATAATGCAATAGCACCTGACCCAGGATTCAAATCCAAATCTCAATCAGCAGTTGCACTTTGCAACCATTTGACCATAGAGGCAGACACACAACCAACAAGGTAGTCACATGACTAACAAGGCAGTCACTTGACTAATAAGAGAATTGTATGTGACAAAATTGCATATTTTTCAGATTGTGGCGATTATACAATAACTTAGAGGCAAGCTCACTACTGAGGTACCATGTATATTATCATGTGATTGAGCTAGCGGCGCGTGTGGGTGCTGTGAAGGATGTGTTTGTTGGAGTGGAGCACCTACGAAACCAATTCTCCAGCTGCCCACCATCCAATGAACAGATGCAGAAGCTATACAGATTATTACATCAAGTATTGAAAGATCATAACAGGTATATATATATATATGTGTGTGTGTGTATTTTAATCCTGTCATCTATGTTGATTATGAATAGTTTGAAAGTTTTATCCTAACATCACACCTGTAAACCCCAGAGAGATAGGCAGAGGAGTGCATTAGACTCCCACATTTCACCTGTCATGTTTAAATCCCATGAAATAGGTGGTGAGTCTATTGGCATACACTGAACATAGATCTAGACTCTGAGTCAATACTAGAAATTCTAAATTAGAAAAATCCAATGGTACCAGACCCAGGTTTTGAACTCAGGACATCCCGATTGGCAGTGTCGCTTGCAAGTACTCTACCAATGACACAGTCAAAGCACTGAAAGTTATATGTAAATATTAATGGATTTACTGTACTTGTTAATGTTAAAGAAGTTTACAATTATTTATATGCAACATGTATAAAGCTAGACAGGTAATTTTTATTACCCTAACATAACTTTTTTAATTTCAGTGAACTTGCCTCAAAAGTGATGATTGAACTTCTAGGCACCTATACAGATGAAAATGCGTCCTATGCCCGTGAAGACGCCATAAAGTGCATTGCAACTGCACTAGCAGATCCCAACACATTCCTACTAGATCCATTGCTAGCTCTTAAGCCAGTACGATTTCTTGAAGGCGAACTTATTCATGATTTGCTCACTATTTTTGTATCTGAAAAACTTTCAAGTTATTTGACGTTTTACAACAATCATAAAGAGTTTGTGCATTCTCAAGGTGATTACTTAATGAAATATTATGTTCGTGAAATGTTTTGCTTAATGAAATATTTTAAAAATAACAACTTTATTTTCAGGTCTTAATCATGAGCAAAACATCAAGAAAATGAGGATATTAACATTCATGCAAATGGCAGAAGCAGATCCAGAAATATCATTTGATGATATTATATCTGAGCTGCAGATCGAAGAAAAGCAAGTAGAAGCATTCATTATTGAAGGTGAGATATATTTTATATGTGAAAATCGAACATGAGGGCAGCAGTTACATGTGATTGGTAATGAATATGGACCTTGGCATATGATGTTAAATAGGATTCCAAGAAGAGGACTTCTAGTGTTAGTTAAGTTATTGATAACATATATTTAATTAGTACCAATTGGTAACAAATAAGTAATTATTATATCAATTTTAGCCCCTCTAGTATTATGTTAGTGTGAAAACAGTTAGTATTACTTAATACCAGAAGTTGGTTGCAGATGTCTTCCTACTTTTAAATACTGTGCTGGTTGTCGCTATAAAAAATGATTAAGATAATTAAATATTTACTACTATTACTACTACTACTGTTTTCCCCATTCCAATTCCCATAATGGTAGCCACCATTCCATGTTCTAGTTATGGTTGTTATGATATGCAATGATTATGCTTCTGACAAGCACAGTTGAGTGGTTCTAAATTTATTCTGTCATGTGTATGGCACGTGGGACAGCACAACAAGTGGTGGTGGTGGTGGTGTTGAGTGTGGGCTGGATGTGGTTGCAGTGCTGAAGACGAAGCTGGTGCGCGCGCGCATGGACCAGGCGCAGCGCACGGCGCGCGTGTCCAGCACCATGCACCGCACGTTCGGGCGCGCGCAGTGGCAGCAGCTGCGCGCCGTGCTGCTGGCCTGGCGCGCCAACGTGCAGCAGGCGCACGACTCCATGAAGTCCGTGGCCGCCGCGCAGATCGAGTACGCCGCGCAGAACGCCAAGGCCTAGACCCCCCTTGGCCCTTCAACATCCTCACTCCGATCAGCTCATTGTACTAAACTATAACAATCAGCTCCATAGTGAACTCTGTGTAGAATTTTCATTGTTTGATAATAATATTAGTTCCTTTGGCGACTCTCCGTATAGACTTTATAAGATAATGAGTGATTATGCTATATTTCTATGAATTCACTTACATTTTTAGTACTTGCAACATAATCTCCAACCGTCGACCTTTTTAGTACAGACTACATTGATTCAGTAACTATGCAATTAATATAAAAAATATAATACTCATATAATATTACACAGATTTGATCACCAGTGACTCACATGGTATACTTTAATCAGTCACTCATAAAAAATCAATTGTTGCTTTTTATAATACCTTCGAGTGTCGTTATTGGAACTCATATTCATTGTTTATTTCAAATGTTGATGTGAATTAACTATATTTTTATAATAAAACCGACAGAATTAAAAACTGTTTAAGAACCATTTTACTGTTATTTACTTCAGGCGTTGTCCATTATTCTCTGGCAGGCGTACTCTGACTTCATACCGGTTCATTTATTGTACTCTAGTTTTGATATCTGAATAATCTAGAGTGTTCATATTATTTGTATTTAACGTCAACACAGTCACAATTTTGATACAAAAATAGGTATTTTTTTTTTATTCAATAAAGAGGTATTGAATTTTAAACGTACATTATTTATTTTTATTACTACTTTACTAAAATGCCCTTACTACTATAAAACAAGAATACTTTTGCTGCTTGCAACCAGAAATAAGTGCAGCAATGGTGCTTTCAAATCGTGTCTAGATAATTTGAGTCGTCATCATCAGCCTATCTCAGTCCATTGTTGGATATAGGCCTCCCCCCAATGAGCACAATCACGTCCTGTCCTCGGCTTGTCGCATAATTTGTCTAGTAGCATTATAAAACGTTATGTTAGTTCTCCGATGGAATGAGGGTAGAAAATGAACACGAGTGTTCATTTATTAAACGCATTTCATAGTGTTGCAAGAACGTCCATCAGTTCTTGTACCCCTTTCGTTGAATTCGTCTTGCTTATAATTTAAGATGCTCACAAAAAGCTAAGATATCACGACCTTGGTAAAATAATTTTAGCTACTGTCCAGGTTTGGAAGCATAGGCTAGCTTCGTGTAAACATAAGATCGTGAAAAAGTCCTTCTTCAAGGCAACTTCTTGTCATTGTCGGTGTACGACAGCGTTTGTCAACTTTTATGAAAAGTAATCATATCTAAGTGCATATTTAAAATTTCCGCGGTAAATGGATTACGACGACGACGGTTGTTTCCGAAACATATTCCGTTCATTCGTTTGTGTGACACTGTCGTTGTTGCTGGGACTGCAGGTGTACACGTACTTGTGGGGGCCGCAAGATATCATAGATGGTGACTTCTCTGACGTCAAATATGTCGTAATGCAACTAACACGCGGCCTGTCCGAGGTATTCAATAAATTGAATACTATACCTACTATGATTGACTTGCTTCCTAATTAGTAATTCGACTTCTAATTTACCAATGGTACCAATGGTAGCAAAAATAAAGATGTTGCCTATTGAATAAAATACATGTATTAGAACAATCCGCAAGGACTGCTGCACTGATTGATTATTACAACCACGATAAACAATAACAAATGTTACATTACAGGACTTGTTTTTGTATAGATATGCCGTCGTATTAGGAAGGTACCTAGTCATTTAATTATTGTAAATGTCAGATATGATATGATATATTAAAAGAACGTCTTAGTTTACTGTTATTTTTATTATTAAAAAATGAAGGTGACTCGTAAACACGAGCGACTTCAAGGAGAGATGGAACGAATATCAGCCGCGTTGCCCGCAGTAGCGGCGGCTGCGGGGCGCGCCAAGGATGCCTTGGAGCCCTCGCGACGGAACCATCGCCATTCGATAGATATACGCGACTATGACAGACAGGTACTTTTATGGATATTAGATATTAACATGGATTAAATGTAACGTAAACTTATTATTTTCTTCAACGTATGTATTGAAACATTAAAGGTTTTTTTATATAAGTGTAATCCAACATTCAAACAAACAGGGTGTTTGTGGTACCTTTATTAATGAGATCACCAGAAAGTTGACATAGTGTTTTTAAGCACTCTGTCTTAAAATCGTTGGAATACGCAGAGGGAGCCTAAGTCTATTCGTATGCTTAAGTCCATATGTTCTTCTATAATAATGTTTGAGTCGTTGACAATTGGGATCATGTATTTTTGTATTAATTCAAACTGATTAAACAGTTACTGTGTCTACTACTTAGACGTAGAAACAGCATTCAATGTCGATTCTTATCTCAGCTGTTAAACCATAAATGATTGCGCCACAGCTAAGTACCAATGCAGCTTGTTCAAGAAACCCAGTTTTTTTTTAGACGACTTTAATATTGCTCAATACACACCTACATATATAGGCCCGATTCCGGCTATGCCTTCAAGTACGGCTTAAAACCTAACTCTTTTTTTCTATTTCTCTTTTTTACATCAATCTTAATTTCGTATTTACCAGAGAAGAGTTTTAAGCTTGTAGATTTCGTACAGATAGCTGATTACGCCTTAGAAACTGCTGGTGCTCGCGTATTAGGCACAGGAGATACGATGGAACACGTTATCTATGAGTCCCCGGTGGGTTGGGTACTTCACGCCGTAAACTCTATACTCTGCCGGGATTGTCCGGGCGCTGCAGCCATCATCCGGCCTGGCACCCTGCCCGGCGAATGCTGGGCGTTTAAGGGCTCGAGAGGGGAAGCCACCATCCGTCTTCTCGGGACTGTGCACGTTACAGGAGTTAGCGTCGAACATATTCCTGCTCATATTTCCCCAACACGGTTTGTGCGTTTACGTAAGTTGATAATTAAACATTTAGTTCACAATGGTTCTAAGGTTCAGTGTGTTCCGCAGCTTTGTATAGGGATTATTTTACTACTACTGGTCTCTACGTCTACCTAACAAGAACAATACACTTTGACCTAAGAAATAATCTACTGGTGTCTTGGTCACTGTAGCCAGAGACTGTGCATTGGTAATCAGGTGGCTGGCAAACCTACTACATACAGAAATCTCTTACCACATGTGTAGAACGAACTTACAAGCTTCGCGCAGCGTGTCCGGATCACTAACCATTGGACCAATGTTATCTGCTAATTAAATCAGTCAACGGAATTAATGTGATGGAAATAAAAATTTGTAATTTTGTTAACGAGCATGAATGTGTGAAATGACGAATTACACGAATATTAGAATGTACGATCTATTTACCTATTCGTTATTGTTTTACAGAGAAATATCGTCAGCACCACGTCTCTTTCAACTAGAAGGTTTGGAATACCGTACTGATCAACATCCTCACGATTTCGGTACATTTGAATATAATAAGGATTCAAAACCTATTCAGTACTTCGAAGTACGGCATCCCGCGACGAAGGCGTACAACTTGATCCGTTTTAGAGTACTGTCTAACTGGGGGCACGCGGTTTACACTTGCGTGTATCGAGTGAGGGTGCACGGCGAGCTAGCTCTCGGACAAGCACCGTCACAGCTAGCTGAAGATCAAGAAATGCGTATTGAAAATGAATAGTGGTTCTTTCCTATTCGCACGTTTTGTTCAGTAATGTATGTACGTTACGTTCCAGTATTTTTTTGTTACGTTTCTTATTTATGATTTTCATGTACGAAACTCATTTTTATCGAGACCGAGATAATTTTACCCAATCTAATTGTATTAGATAGGTAGATTTTAAATAAAGGATTATCATATATTTTGTGATTTTTTCTTGACAGGTAGAGGCACTTACTGGGTTCGGTATGTCATTTCTTTTGCACTAAATGGATTCAACGCGTATAAGGCTACTTCGTTTTTTTTTGTATAATAACCGAGGCCATTAATACATACCAGGTGCCCGGTTAGGCTCATTGTACTTTGCACAAAACGAGAGAAAGCCAATACAAACAGTAGATGTTAATCTGGGTGTCCGGCAGCCGAACGCTATAAAAATGCGTCTATTGTGCCGTTTACAAAGCGACAAAGCACATAAATTAACATGAGCAAAGTGATCATGAGCTCCCGCGGCGTCCACATTAATGGGTTGACCGGCCCAGCGCTGCATTGTGTACAGCTACTGCCTGTACGTAAAGAATAATAATAAATGTTAAAAATGTTGAATTCATCAAACAGGAAAGAAAAATATAAGTAGACATGTTGTTAAAGTAATTGTATTAGGTACACGGCATGTACTTACTTGTATACTTTAAAACTCTGTATCAAAATTTATCTCACTAAATATGATCGTACGTTTACAAGAAATTAATTTTACTCCGTTATCTGTTTATCATCTGACAATTGTAGTATGGCAACAATTATTTGTAGGGTAGGGTGGAATCCAATAGCAGGGCTATAAATCTTGGATTCCTAATGAGAAAATGGCTAAATGGTTGCGGGTTGGTACATTTTGTATAACTGTGATGTGTTTAAACCTAGTTATACTTGTAAGTTCTAATGCTTTTGTGATAAGTAACTACCATTTTTGCACCTGTGTTTTATTTTTTGGTGCTTTATTTTTATACGAATACAAGGCGAAATATAACAGATTTAAAAATGTAGCAGATAATATTTCATAAAGATTTTTTACAATATTTCGGCAGTGATGCATAAAACGCATATTATTGTTTTAATTTTTTGTTAAGGATGTTCTAGAGTCATCAATTTTTAATTGACTATAATTTTGATTGCTAATCCTTGGAACCAAAAGTATATAACTGCACATGATTATGACATCGTGGGAGAAAGACGAGCGTAAAATTACCATCATTAGGTTATTTTGTGATCATTCTTTTGTAAGTTATACGAGTATGACGTGAGCGCAACTAAGTATAGACATGGAGGATTGTTCTTCTCTTAGTTCAATATGGAACCATTCTCAGTGACAAATAGATAGAAGTCATAAAGGGTGAAAGCACCTCTCCATGAAATGTATCCTTTTCTACCGGTACCGCCTCCGTGTACCGCTCAATATTAATGATGTGATCTTAGTTCAAATGCCTCTCGCAGTCTTTGCCTGACGTGTATTAATGATCGGCATTTGTGTCCAGATTTCTGTGTTTGGCTATTCTTAAATCTTTTCGTGAAGTAACCTGATTTTATGAAAATGAGATCTACGAGTTTTTATTTGAATTGTGCTTAAGGGTAAATAGACATCACAGCTCGTGTTTTGTAATTGTAATTGATTTATAGTAAAATATTTCTAAAACAGGGCGTATATTTATGGAACCATTAACATGAATTCGTTAAGCAGAAAGGAATGTTTGACTCTTGAAAACGTGGAATTTGCAATGTTAATATAAGGGATATTGTTCTGTAATAAAATTAAAAAACCATACAAGCGATATAAAGCCTATTAACTTTAATATCTCTTGTCATATAAAACTAAACAGTTAAAAACTGTTATCTGCACTCGCAAGGGGTAGGCAGAGGGGTGTAGCACGCTCTCAAATTTCACCAGTTACGTTTAAGTCCCATGGAATAGGTGGTGAGCCGATTGCCATACAGCGGGCACAATTCCAGACTCCGTGTCATTACTAGAAATTAAGAAGAAAATAAGAAAAATCCAATAGCACCCGACCCGGGATTTGAACCCATGACCTCTCGATCGGCAGTCGCGCTTGCAACCACTCGAGTAGTAGGAATTCACCGGTTCTGGCTCACTATCAAGAAGCGGTCAACTGGTACTGGCTCATGAGTCACAATCGG
>DWME01003859.1:0-17357 GCA_018244795.1 Parelbella ahira ahira
AAGTAGGTATACAATAAGCCTTAGTGTTTTGCAATGGGTCGGTTTTTAGTCTACTGAAAAAAAATGTTTGATTTATAAAGTAAAATTTATTATAAGTTTTAATAAGTCTGTTCGTCCAGAGTTAAGGGAGCTCGCCTACTGGACCGACGGTTGTGGTTTTAATTTCAATTCAGGTAGCGAGTACCACACTTTACTTACTCACTGAGAGCCGTGAAATTAAAATCCTCGTGGAATCTCCCAGAGCACCTGATTTGATATTCTTCTTACAGCATCTCAGCTCGTGTGACGAATTTGTGTTTTTATTACGTAAGGTACAATGATGTGTTGTTGTATTGGAGATGTGTTTATTGAAAACTAGCCACCAGATTCACATGGAATTGTTAAGTATAATTGAATTGGATAACCTTAGATGTGGCCATTAGACTTCTAAATTGGGCAAAGCTTGTACCTACTATGGTTGTCACTGGAGCTGATAAAGATATGCTTATTCTACAAGTGCTAATGTATATTATGTAGGTATAATTATAATTTCACAGACTATTGTATGTAGTTTGTAACCGATCTTATTTGAAATGCTTTCCCTATTGTAAAATTTCTTGGTGGGTATTAGATGAAAATTGGAATAATAAAATTTACTTTCGCTCTGTCGTAAGAAAAGCCGCGGTCAAAGCTAAAACATTAATAGGTGGGTGGTTTTATATTTGTATGTAAAACCCGAATGTATTCATAAACATTATTATATACATGGCCGGGGGAGGGTCCAAATCAAACTGACTTGTTATTTCAAATTACATTTTTCTGAATTTCTTTAGGGGAGGATTGTTTGCAGGGATTCTTAATAGAAACGTAACATTGAGATGAAAGAAAGCCACACTTTGTGGAAAAATAAAATGTAGAATACTGTGCTCTATGGTCGGCAGGATAGAGAGGTTGTTGATGGTAAATGAAAACAGTGTTCGCGAAGTCGGTTTTTGTCTCAACTGTTTTATTAATTTTCGTTTTCCACTCAATTCTTTGTTTTTCTTGTTCATTTTCTGTGCGGTTTTTTTTTGTTCTGTTCCGCTTTGCGTTCGGAATAAATTTGTGTTGGGAGCGACCGAGGCGGGTGTTCCAGGAATGGGTTTCGCTGTTATTTTTTTCGGACATGACGGATATACGCCGACTCTATTACGCAAATTTCAGTTGTCTCTACCATATCTATTTGGACTATCAACAATTTTTCTATTAAATAAAAGAAAAAATTTGCTGTTTCTACAATTTTCATTTGGCTTTTTCAGATGTAGGTGAGTGGCCAAAATCATTAATACAAAATATATTATCTCACTGGTGAAACGGCTACATAGAATTTTTAAATATGGTCTGTATTGTTGCTTAACAAGAAGTATATAGAAATATATCGTGATGTTTATTTGCCGCGCTACTACATTTATAGAACCAAAATCATCATCATCACCGTCACTGTCCACCACGTCTTTTGTTTTTCGGTTTTACTGAACTTCTACTTACTTTTATATAAAACTAGCGGTCCAGGAGAGGTTTAGTAAGATTGTTAATTTTAAAGATTAAATATTATCACTTGCTGTAACATTAACAAAAAACATGATGGAGAAATCTTCGTAGAGTATTTCATAATGTTCTGGTCTTGTGAATGCTAAGGCGCACTTGACCACCGAGGGAGACTATAGCATTAACTCTTCTCGTTATGAAAATAGATCTGTGTTCACTAGTGGAACGATAAAAGGGTTAACAATGATGATTATAACTAGGTTTAGGTACAAGAATAGGTATAGACAAAATGACAGAGACTAAGAACGCTTGTTAACTCAAAACTATTTTAATTAAGCTGACCGCCTCGTTGGTTGAGTGGTTGCGAGCGCGGCTGCTGATCAAAAGGTTCGGCGTTCGGTGCTCGAATCATCTTAAGTAGGCATTAGTAGAGGGGTTTTTTTTAAACTGAAACAAATGCCTACACAGAGGACGTTTTCAGAGCTTTGACTTTTTTTATTGAAAACAAAATTCGTTTGCAATTATGTATAAGACTGTCACAAAAGAAAAAAAATAACATTAAAAATTAAAACAAACCCGAAATAGAAATATAGAGCTTATAGTGGAGTCGATAGAAATTAAAGATGACAAAAAGTTGTTTTTCAAGAGTTGTTTTTTAGCGATTGTTAGCATTTGAAATCCAGAAGTAGGTAATCCTCTTTATACATTTTATTAGAAGAACTGGTATACTGATGAAATACGTATTGGCTGAAGGGGAAGTCACAGGTCTCGGAAATCGAGCATGTATGAAGAAATAGAAGAATATAGAAGACGGGCGTCAGATTTTTTCGTGATATTTGGTACTCGGTGCTCTCTACCTATCTTGAAAGGGACCTAGTATGACAAAGTAACAATGATAATAGTGAGTAGGCTGAAACTTTTCCTGCTTGCGGTTAGTTCAAGTTCAGTCAGTGAGACAGTATTGAAACATATCTAGATATAGATTGTATCAAATATGATTATCTTATAAGTAAATTATGCATAGACGTGGTACTCAGTGATAATGATGATGATGAGATGTGGGTGGCGCAGTCTACTGCTGGTGCATCCTACTACCACTGCTAGACACAGACCGCCGACGGGCAACAGCGTTGGCGGTGCGAGACGGCATGCTCTGCCATCCCAGACCCGCATCGTTATGGACAAGCTCCGGGGTAAGCAGTCCAGCAGTGAATTTAAATTAATTAATTCAATACGTCCAAAAGTCAGATACACTTAAAAGCGAAATACTGAATGTTATAACAACAATTTCTTCATAGCAGTAATGTCTGCAGCGACGATACTTCTCCGGTCCAACTACATAAATGTGCTCTACCACCCATCATTGTTGTAGAGACGGGAGTATTTCTATTATAACGCGTCGTAACCTACCTACCTACTGGTAGGTACTGTTACCCTCACATGTAAGCCCAAAGCGACGCTCGACAAAAACGCAAGAATCGAGATAGGTGTAGTACACAAATTTCGACAAAGCCCCTCTGACAGCAATTCCGTTTTAAAGCTTTAATCCCGACTCTAGTACGAATAAAAGGCATATTTCGTTCGCCGACGCTCGCGAAATTGTCATCACAAATAGCTTTCGCCTCGGGCGGCGAAGCTCCACATCTTCGAAAGACCACAACTGGATTGTATGCGAATGAAAGTCAACCGTATTTTAAGGTACCAAGGTACCTTTTACCTCGCGGCAAGTCCTATTCAGAAGTGTAACAATGAAAACGCGAGCACTGCACACGTAAATACGATTCCTCCAAAACGTTTCACCGTGTTAGATTTAATGCCTAACAGAATAAGGTCCACAATCACTTGAAAGGGAAATCTGAACTTGAAAATCGTCGTTGCTTGACGCTCGATATCAAATAAACAGTTGCGTGGAAGCGAAACGCCTTAAGCGCCGCCGCGGGTCGCAACTGAAATGCTACTTTGGGGGTGATAAATAGAGTCAATAGTTGCATGTTAAGTGGTCATTGCTAGGATTTTTGCCGGGGGAAGTGAAGGGGATAGTGCGATAGGGGGTTGGTGGGATGTGAGCGGGACAGCGATATAGCTCGGAGCGCTGTGATTGGTCAGGAAGGCCGCAGGCTGTGAACAGTAGCCCGCCCTATGTCTACTGTAAATGGTGACGATCTGCAAGTAGAGAGATGTAACTAAAACTGAAAATGTGCCTTTTTCGTTTTTCGCGTTTTACTGCTGCTTTGCGCGTGACAGATGAAATTCGGAGAAACGCTACTTGGGGGCCGAATGGGTAATTCACATCGGTAATAAGTTCTTCAAACAATAAAAACACAATCTCCTCATTTAGTTATATGTCAGTTTGACAATTGGAGTTTAAATTTTGTTAACTTGTATTTTATAGTAGAGATCTCTAGTACCTAGTAGTTTGGAGTCTGGATATGTGCCCGGTGTATGGCAGTAGGCTTCACCAGCTACTCAATAGTTGGATGTAAACGTAACTGGTGAAACTTGGGAGTTTACTTTCAGGGATTACAGGCGTGAAGTCACGTTAAGTTTAAATTGTATGTCAGCTTAACTCGCCTATGTTTTTCGGGATATCCTGACTAGTTTCTGATGTTTCAGAGCACAATCTTAATGAGTGTCCGTTCAACATGGCAACATTCTAAATAAAATGTGTCGATTAACATGCGGATATTAACAGCTTAAAGAAAAACAACAAAATGTGGATATATTTGTGTTAATGTTGAATCATCACGACATTTTATTTAATAAGTAGATACAGATAAGTATTTCAAAATTTAATTTAACTAACTACATGGAAAAATACCACAAAAATAACTTGTTGGTACATACCTACATTTCATACAAGTTTTCTTAACTTCAAAAAATTATAGTTCATATCGTATGTAGACAATTATTTAGTTATGTTTGTTTTGAACGAGTCTTATAATAAATATCCATGTTTCACAGAAATAATACTTAAATTTGACAGCTAAGTAGTCACATCAGGCATTCTCAGTCCATTGTTGGACATGGGCATCCCCTAAGGGTTTTTGCCCATAATCCCCATACTGGGCATATGGGGCTCGCATGTTAAATGGTCACTGTAGCAGACATTCAATACGAGTGAGTTAAGTCGCAAACAGTTGACTTGCCCCCGAGACTGAACTGTGCCGCGTCCTCCAGCCGATAAAAACGTATTCACCTAATAATTTCATTTCATTTTTTTTTCTTTGTTATATCTGCATTAGTTATAAGTGAAACCTTTTGTGTACTAAGTTTTACAACCTGGCCTAAAAATTGTTTTTGTTCGTTTTTCAAAAACTAATAAAATAACCACAGACAATTTTTACTTGTTCATTAGGAGTTAGACCGTTAACCAGATATCTGTAAAGGATGGTCGTAATACAGATTATCGTGATTTAAAGAAAACTAAACGAACGAAAAGACAGCTTAGCAGTTCTCACTTGCGTCCATTTCTCCCCGCCGGCGCCACCCTGGGCGCCGTCTTGCGTCGCTCGGGGCGGGGCACGCACACAAACATACACACACACACACCACACAATAAGTACGCTCACCCTTAAAACTCACCCCCGAAGACAAAATCCCTATAGCTGAAATAACGCAAAACTTTCCAGCGAGTATATTTGGGTAGCAAGCGTTCATACCTACACATATATTTACATATAATATACGTAATACGTACTGCAAGAACCTTTTTACCTGTTCCATTGAGGAGATAAAAGGACAACCTTCTGTTAGAAGTTTATTTTAAAAATAGAACCTTTGTTTAACATTTACCAGGTAACATTTAGTAAATAGTTCGCATAGATAACTAAATTGGACGATTTAATGTAAAAGAACCACTTGAGGTCTGTAAAAAAGAAGTATATTTTGGTACTCGGTGTTCCTTGCCGTTCCTGTAAGGGACCTAGCGTATTGATGTAATAATAATTAACTATATAGATATAAGTAAATAGACTAGTGTATATATGTCATAAGAAACACGTCTAACATACAGTCTTGACCTTTTTAATTTTAAATATCTGTTATTTATTACGCAGTCCCAGCCCCAGAAAATAAAAAACTTTTTTTAGAATTTTGTTAATTTCTGAAATTCTTTAGAAAAAAACGACGAATACCTAAGTTATAAATGTAAAGTTATTTAATATACCTATTCATTAGAACAACATGTTATAAAACTGATAAACATTTATAAAACATAGACAGACATAAATGGTGACACAAAATAAATATGGAGGTTATTAGGTACTAAAAGAATATCGTTTCAAAAAATGTGTTGTTCTCCTGGAAGTCGAACAACCGGCGCGTATCCGAACTTTACTCGTTACGTCACTCATGTGCGCACGTAACTTGCTCGCATGTGTTAAATTAAAACATATTATTCGTTCTTTATTCAAATATATTTGTAAATAGATACTGGCTGATAAAACAAAATTAATCCTTGATGAATTAAAAAAATCACTGTCATTGTTACGATCTAAATTTAAAAAAGCTTGTTTTCTATTTATGGTTTTCATTTCTTTTTTAATTAGGTAATTGCTTAAACAGATACTGGTTAATCATATCAGATTACATATTTATGTTGATGAATTAAAAAGATCAATGTTATTGTTATGAGCTTTTAAAAATACTTAGTTCATTTTCTATTGATATTTATTTTCATTTCTTTTTAAATGAAATGTTTGAATAGTCACTGGTTAATAACACCAAATTCACCATCTTGCGCTATATTTTAATATTTTAATTACTTAATAGGTAGTGAATAGATGATCTGATACCGTTATAAGAATTTAAAATACTCGTCAGATGTTCCGTACTTTAATTACGAGTTCTAATGGATTATTCCATATATCTAGTATTAGTATGAATTATTGAAGTATTAGTATGAATTATTGAAGTATTAGTATGAATTATTGTAGTACTTATTAGTATAAACTGAATCTTTGGTTATCTGTTGCTTTATAGAAAACTGCCAGAACGAATCGGTTTGATTCCATGTTTCTTATCCAGACTGTTAGCCGGCGTCTGTTTCCGGATACACAACCCAGGACTCTTAAAAGCAAAAGTGAATAGACTTTTTCTAGGAATGCGTTTTCTTTACATTAAGCGGGATCGCGGTCAGACGCCAGCCTATCATACAATAAAATATAACATTACTACAGTGTATATTAAAAGGCAGGCTTCTCGGTGAATCTTGTCTGAGATATTATATAAATAATGTAATTAGCGGTGAGGTTAATACAAAAATAATAAGAAAAGCCAAAAGGTAATCATCGTCCTTGTAATCTTGTTACGCAAATGTTTGCAGAAAAATAAAGACGCGTAATTATTTAGGAATCTCCCGACTTACAAAGGAAACTGTTTGGGTATAGTAGGGCTAGCAATCTCGAGTTTTTTATTACAATAAAAAATATTAAAGAAAATAAGAAAATTTAAGCCCATAATGTGTTAAGTACAGGCACATAAAACATTCCATTTCCGTTGTAATACTGGTAACTTTGTTTAGTTTTAGTTATAGTTATGTTGTAAATGAAATGATTGTACCTACGCCAATAGCGTCATAGACCCGATCGCTTCTTTGTTATAGGTATATATGGAAAGACCATGCTGTTGACAGCCCTGAGTTCAATTCGCCCCCTAAGCGGCGAAAGACGGGGAGCGACCCTGCTGTAATTATTTTTCCTTGAAAACTTTCCCGTTACAACTTTATTATGGAGAAAATTTTTTTTTTGCTGAATTGCGAATAAAGATATCTTTGTAATTTCGGCGGCGGGATTTGATTACTGAAATCATATCCCAATCCAGCTTCAAGATTGTCAAGAGCTTTGTTCAGTTTCATCGCGGAAATTTTTGGGCTCATCCTATTTTCTTTTCCCTGTTTTTTTATATGAAGGTAGTAAATTAAGGGACGCTAGTTGCAGAGCCGAAGGTGTTGGGTATGAGTCCCGGCCAGGACAAATATTGAAGTGATTAGCATGACTGCCTCTTCTAGGTCTGAATTGCAAGTAGCGGGTATATCTAAGCATGTTAAAAGGAATTTCAATTGAATTGTTAGATAGTTGTAGCACATATTATATTTTGTTTGGGATTAAATCGTCATGTACAGGTTATCCAAACGTATCATTATTATTATAAACGGTCACAGTCAGAACCAACATCGCGCCTGTAATCCCCGAAGGGGTAGGCAGAGTAGTGTAGTACACTCCCACGTTTCGCCAGTTACGTTTACAATCCAGACTCCGAGTCGCTACTAGAGATTCTTAATCAGAAAAAAGTTTATATCTTTTATCACAAAAAAAGAGAGAGACTGCTATCCCCTACATAGCATTCGACAGTTACAATAATTTGACATTGACGTATCATCATCATGAACGGTGTGCTCGCTTCACCGTTGTCACGGGTCTTTACTCAGTTTACATAGAATTAACGCGTCTAACATGGTGACCAACGGCGGGTTGACATTTGTCACTCACATTCAATCCTAATGTAATAAGTTCAACAAACTATTGCGTTGCCATCTCTTGCTCTTGCTTCAAATATTTTTGGATTTGGCAAAGGTAAAGGTGGCAAACCTTTACTTTACTTATTTGATGTCGTAAACGTCCACAGGCCGCTGTGATAGCTATCAACGTTTACTCGTAAGTCGGTTTATGCAATAGAAACCACTATTTCTAAATAAGGAGTCCATTCTAATCTACATAGTAAGTATTTGGATCTAACTGTAATAATTACAGCAAAACGTACAAACATAAATACCGGCACGCTTAACATAGTTCAAACATCCACATTAAATATTATCATCACCATCACCAGTACCATCATCGTCATCATTGTCAACACAGTCATCATCATCATCGTTTATCTTAAGCCTCATGATCTATCACGATGACCAATAGGACTAACCGTCTTTACCTCAACTTCAGAACGTTATAAAAATACATGTAAATGTGCGTCAACATAAACATAGAAACAGAGAATATATATCAACATTCCTAAATATATATCAGTGAATTTGAACACAAAGCTTGCTCGCGTGGTTACCGCGTTACGGCTCAGTTAACGAGCGGTTAAAGTTACTCGCTGACAAATGCTGCAAGTTCGTAACAGGCGCACTGGGAACTTCGGCCGTCGAGAAAACCTCGTTGTTAATATTGTGGAGAGGTTATTTAATATGCCAGATTTACGCTCGAAAGAATCGTAAAACTGATATAATTTTAATACGTTTGTTGGCGGATGGATGCAAGGCTGAGAGAGAAAATTCTCGACTGTCTTGACCAGGTAGGTCACTAATAGATACCTACTGGCTACAAATAAATACTGGCTGATGTGATAATCGGCGTTCATGTGTCAAAAGAGTGATGAACTGAAAAAGCACACCAGGTGTATTAGATTATTGACAATTTCTTTTTATAAATAAGCGGGTTATTATTTCTCGTATTGTTGTCCGATATCTTATTTTTCAATTAAACCTAAGAAAACCTAATAACATATTTTAATGGTTAATTTCGTTTTACATATTTATGATACTAATAACTTTATCTATACTTTTGGGACACTTTTATTTATAAAATATTAAATCAATAAATCAAATTTATAGGAATGTCGCTGTAAGGTTTCATTAATCTCGCTAACAATTTGTTTCTCTCTCAAACTAACGCTCTGATTTCCACGCAGACTCTCGACTCTATTTCCTTCAACCTTTTCTCAGCTTTAGGTACTACTTTATTATATTTCAAAAGGTTTACAGACTCAAGTTGCAACGACCAGAGGTCAATTTGCCGCTAAATAAGATTTCCTCCTTGAACCCCGTTTCCACTCAGTTTTCATTATAGCACCTGAAGGTTCCTTCAATTTATGGGATAACAACTATATTTTACAATTGTATCTATAAATACCTACTATATCTAAGTAATTGTATCTACTTGCAATGTTATAAATAACTTATTGGGAGGTTAATTCGCTCTTGTAACTGGCAACACGTCTAAGCTACTACGCTATTACAGTTACTAACAGACGGCCCAAATTTCTTGCAATCTGATTAAAGAACTGTTTTCATTGGTAGAAAAGATGGGTGATTATCACGGTGTTGATAAATTGTGGTTAAGTATAGATATCTGGGATTCTAGGATTTCGGGAATACTTAACATGGGAATCTTCGCGCGTCGTACGAGTTGAAAGCCATAAATACTAGGTACACGTATTTGTCTGTCAAGCAACCTTAGGTCATTTAGTACAAATAGGGTTATATTAATATTTGAAACAAGTTGATAACATAAAACATGTTTTTACGGGAACAAAATTAAAAAATTATGTCTTGCTGTTAAATTGTATAAAATCTTTTTATTTCAATAAACGTTTCGTACTTACAATTGCATTCAGTTAAGAAGAATAGTTTGTTTACTAATGTTATTTGTTTCAAATCAAAAACTATCAACACAAACTGGTGGTCAATTTAACAATAAACAAGATTACGCGCCAAAAAGCGTTTCCCGCCGAGTCAACTACAGCGCAGCACCTGCCGGAAGCGATTCTATTGGCGCAATAGCGCCCGGAAATCACAATTTACTCTGGCAAACCTCCTTGTTACATTATTTACTCTGGAATTTCATTGAGAGTTGCGTTCATTTCGTTTACTTTTACAAAATTTAAAAAACGTAATAGTCCTGTATTTCTTTGCCATAATTAGATTGTTGAGAGTGGGATCTTGTTGATATGTACCTGAGGTCTTAGGGTATGTATCTTAATGTGCCTACCTATTATATGATAATAATGATGTTACCTATCATATTATTCAAATCGAATAAAGAACAGTATCAAGAATTCAGAAATATATTCTGAAATTTATACAATTTGCTAGAATTTCAAGGTAGCTACAATTTCAGAAAAGATCTGTTACAATGTCCAACGTATTTATTACACGTGGTGTCGGTACCAGAAATGGCGCGTTCGGACGGAACTTGCAATTTACAGCGACAGTGCTGCCCTCTGCTGATTTATTTGTTTCAGAGACCCGATGGACGGTAGTAAGCACTGTAATATTTTTGATTTTTACTGTTACCTATCTATCGGAAACTATGATAGTTATTAGTTATTCAACATGTGACTTGTAGAAACATGTAGGTATTGTGAAACTAAATTGCTTCACCGTTTCATTGTTCTTTTTTTAAAATTGAAAGATGATGAGTAGGTAGATAAGTACTAGCTATCCAATAGATTTTGTGTGGTGCGCTTACAACGGCAGACCTCTATCATATCATTTATATGCATATATTACTGACATTATACCTCAATTTCATGAAAACAATTTATTTGCAATTTTGACAATATAACCGTTTTATGACTTTTAATTTGAATTATCTCTTAGGCTAAAATTACTAAATATTTAACTATACTAGACATACAATGTATCAACTACTATTAATAGTAGTTTTTAATTATTAATTAATAAATAATTCAGTATCAAATTTTGGTACTGAATCCGTAGACAAGTTCATTCTTATCAAAAAAGGTAGAGTCGCCACCTGGTGGGAGCGGCAGTGATGGGAAAAGGCGCGTCCGAGCGGAAGTCGCAATTTGTGGCGGCGGAAGTGAGTCTTGTTAGTTTATTTGATCGGGAAACTCGCTGTATACGGAGTCAGTTATTTTGTTAGAGCCGGATTGGACCAGCGTTAGAGAACCAAACTTGCACAGAATCCACTGAACGTGTTTACGTTTGATAAGAGAGCTTTTTCGTAGAGTTGATCTTTTAGTTTGTTTTGTGATATTTAATGTACGATTGCTCGTATTGCTTACGTGTTTATAGTGATTATATGTAGGTACTAATATATAACTTACTTATTTTATCTTATATCATCATTTATCTAAACTTTTTAATAAAGCAAGCGCCAATTTCAGTTTTTTTTAATAAAAAAAATATTAAACTACGATATTATATATATATAATATCTAGTTTTCTAATTAAACACTGTCAAGTCGCGTCTTAAAAATCGTTTTTAATACAAATTAAGTATTAAGTTTTGTTTTTCCTTGTCACAATACTTACATAAAAATGATATGTATAAAATCACTAAACATACTTATACCAAAATATGTAGCCTTAATAATAGTTTATCCCGGCTGCCGTCGTCAATGCGTTGAATTTTATTAAAAAAGGTTATTGCTTTGGATTCCAACCTTTTCACTCCCCAATACATGAAAACTCTATAATCGTATTTACATGCAATTTTAATACCTTAGACTCCTAAGCGTTAACCAGTCGATTACTATCTCCACCCTCGGATCAGAGATAACTGAGCGTGACTAAACGTTCTTCCATTACCGCTCAAAAGCAGTTTAGGGTTGGCGATTACTGGAAAATCACTCATGCCTACGAGGAACTGATTGTAAATGTAAACATGTCTATAAACAACCCTAAATAGAATGTACTTCTAATATAAAATGCACATTTGACTTGCAATGCTTAGTTCTTTGTAGCAACTACACGACGACGGTGTTTAAGGGATTCAGCAGGGTAGTGATGCTGATCTCATCGTCATTATTTAACATATGTCTGGAAGCGGTCATCAAAGGCTGATAATGATCATTTACAATATTCTTCTTTTGCGACATAACATTTCACTGTGTTGTACATGTAACTGATAAACGTTAATGCAAATATATAGTTTATATATATATATGGTTCTGTTAGGTCTTGGTTTTGGTCTGCCTTTTATCATTTCTAAACGAATACATTGTGAATGTCCATGGGCGGTAGCTAAAATACTGTTTGTGTAAAAGGTATGGTGAATGGAATAAAAGAACGAATGTGAATGAGACGTTGCGCCTGACAACAGAATATTGATGAAAACAAAGAATGAGGACTTATTATCTTCAATAATTTTGCAGACTCAGCGTCATAACCTTAAAAGTGTGTGCTATAAAATATATTGTACATGTTTTATATTACTAAATGATGTAAATTAGGTTTATTTTTATTTATACATAATATCCATGCATATTTTAACTAAAACATCAATATATTTACGTGTAAACATATGACAATATATGAATATTTAAGAAAATATCGATATAAGGTACATAATAGATGGTTGTCTGTTAAAAATCTTACAATATTGTTCAAATACGTACGTGTTATTTAGTTATAATTGAAATACAATTGTATATGTTTATGAATATAAAACGGACATAGAAACGACGTTTTATTTATTTCCCTCTTTTAGAATCAATACACGCATTTTTTGTTCTCTTCAAGCTCTTCATATCCTCCTGGCTCTCCTTTTCAATCCTAGACAGCATCAAAATTTCTCAATGATATCCTCTCTAAGCATTTAACTATTAACGAAATTTCCTAGTTAACACTTACATGATAATTTTAATATAAACACTACGTAAATAAAATACAGACTTAACACGATAATTAGCTACAGAAGCGAACGCGCCTTGCTGATAAGCAATAACACAGTCAAAGGACACCTCTATTACGTCTTAAAACTATCAATTTATCCGCTAACAAACTGTACGAAACGCTGGAAATCGAGTTAAACCGCTTTCGTCATACGTAAGATTTTTCATTTCTCTGTCTAAGGGGCGTTAACAATCGCCTTTAAAATGCCTACTTTACATTGACCTATAAAAGCCGCAAAATTGAAACTTACTCAATTCAAATAGTGGTGTTATTAAGTTGGCACGTGGTTCAGGTTATACTGGTTTCATCGGTGCATCGTCAAAGCAACTTCGCGCTTGTTTTGGCCCGTTATCAACGCTACTGTTAGAAGGGCGTTAATGGGCCATCGAATGATTTAATACATTGCCACGGCAACCAGATGACGGTCAATTGAACTGCGCTGTTAGGGAAACAGGTCATGTTCGGAAAACACTATGATATAACTTAAATAGGTCGTGTTCTGACTGTTGGGGGAGTTCGAAGTCTCCGAAACCGGCGCGCTTGAGTGGAGAGATCGATAAATATGGAAGAAGCATGGCAGGTTTGCAAGGATAAAGATACTCGGATTAATATGTTTTTCTAACTCCAAATCCCTATTAGTAGATACTTTGCAGTTAGCAATTGTAACCGGTGTAAGTATAGTAATATACTCATTACCTGTTTCATGGAACGTATAACATAACAAACGTGGGGGTCCACACCACACTCCTCTGCCGACTCTTTCAGAAAAACACAGACGTGATTTTATTTAGATAAAACGCACACATCTTTCATGAACCAAGACAATTATATTTAAACTCAATTTCGTAAGTAATCGTGACTGAAAATGAAATTTGTTTCCACCGAGCCCATTATCTAAGAATCCATTGTTACATTCAACAATAACTCTACACTACGTTACAATCAGAAGGCCAGGGCGTCCTCGCTCACGTACTATTGATCGGGACGGGCCGAGGGTTAGCTCTTTAACTACACGGTTATAGGGTTAGCAGTCTCGTAGACAGGTCGATGGTATGTCGCGCGTTGGATGGGACGAGCTGAAGATCGAGCTTAGTGGCGTGCTATTGGAAAGGCCTGTACAACAGTGGACGGGAGTAGGATGATAATGAAGATGAATCTCGTAGAATAGATTTATAAAAACTATTACAAGCCAATATCTGATTTATTCAGTTAATATTGTATTATTTCAAATCTACAACCAATACAATTGTAAAATATATAGGTGATACGACAAAAGTATCAACTTGATTTTAAAGGCGTTCGATATTCTATAAAAAGGTTTAATAGGTTTCAGGTTTCAATAATTAATTAAAATTTTATTAAAGGCATTCAAATTATATACCTACCTAACTATCTACCCGCAGTTATTTTTAAATTCAAATACTGTCAGTATTTTCACGGAATAGGTACCTATGCAATAATTTTATAGACAATTAACGCATTATTTACACACCATTATTAAGATAGTATTATAACGTATAATTCAGGGATTCATAACTGGTGTAAGGTGTGAGTACTACACTCCTCTGCCTAAACGGGTAAACACAGGCTTGATGTTATTATTCATAAGTAGACGTCATGCCCTGTCTATACATTTGCAAAGTCTATACGAACTGAAGGGTTAACCAACCCTTTCCCTTTCGTAGCCGGCTATTATTGCGCGCGAGGCGGACGCGGCGCGAACTGCACGGCCCACACTCATTGTGCCTCGCGCTGGCTGTATGGGTACTGGCGTTTTAATTACGGTGCGTACACACACCGCAACAGACCGAAAGGATTTTCTATTAGCGCTATCGGTGCTCTCCAGGAAATGGTTTTCATCGTTATCATCAGGCCGTCAACCGAAAACAGTGTTCTCCAGGAAATGGTTTCCATCATCAACATTATTATCAGTCTATTACCGTCCACTACTGAATGAATGCTTCTCATCTTTAGCTTTTAGCATCCAACGGCTGCCAGCCACTTTGTGTTTGTAAATGGTTTTACGTGCCTTGAGTTTTTTGGAAATCATATACGCTCTATACATATATTATTATTATTATTTTAACTTCAAATTCTTGCCGCTGCTGCAATACATCTCGCCTGTAATCTGCGAAGAGGTAGGTAGGAAAGTGTAATACAATCCCATTACTATATGTATGTAAAATCTTATTATTACATATTCCATGTACCAAAAAATTCATTTTTTTATGTACAATAATATTAAATATGTTGTCGTACTATCAGCACGTCATATTCGAAAAAAATCATCTATAATTAAACAAAAAATAAGTACCTATGGTTAATTACGTAAATATTAGGTAGTTTGAGAATAATAATCATCGTCATCACTGCTGCACAGAACAGCAAAACGTACCGGGACGCTGAAGTGCCGTTGAGAAACATAGTTCAAATTAGTTTACTGGTAGATATTATATTTTTTGTACTGTGTCCAAAATGTGTTCCTTAACCGAAAAACAATTTAAAACAATCCACATACGAGTACGTAAACATATCGTATCATTGATATATAATATTTTTGACACCAATCAAGCGCTGAAACAGAAACGGCCCTCGTAAAGATGGAAAATAAAATCCGTGCACCATAAAATACGTTTACATAAAGTGCAGCGTCACTTAAATGAATGCAGTGCATCGGTGGTATACCGAGCAGGGGCCGAGGCCCGGGGCAGCGGCGCAGCTGCTGAGCTAAGACCAGCCGGCTATACAGGGTGGTGTATTTGATATGAGCAAAGTTTATATGGCTAGTGTGCCGTTAAATTGGTTATTTTTCGGTTGATTATGGATTCTAATTTATGTTTATTAGCAACAAATTTTTAAACAACAAGTTTTTAAGCTTAATTAAAGTGAACTAAATCCTTAATAAAATGTGAATGTCTTAAACATATATCAAAATCATAATAATCAAACACGAAATCAAATCCGACTAAAGTATATTTTTCTATAATAATACGAAAATTAACGACACCCTGTATAATCTTATCTGGGCCCGCATTACATATGCGCGCGGCATAATAAATGTATCCTCTTAATTATTATTTCGAGATATCCGCGCCCGGGGCTGGCTGCCGACCACGAAAAATATCCTCAAATAAAACCATCCAGAGCATCACCTCACTGAACGTTATTACCTAGCCATCGGCCCCGCGTGAATTAAACGCCATTCAAACGAAATGAAGTAGATATACTTGTATTACATCTTATCAACGGGAACGTTCGAGAAAGTTCCAGATAGTTCTATGCAACGTACTTTATTATGTTCTAATATTCTAATGTAAGTTCCGACAAACGTCTACATTATTATAAATGATAATGTCATTTTCGCTTTTTTAATTTCCGCCAAAACTGATTTAAATAGTTGTGTTATGATATAGCTTGAAACTTATAAATAAGATTCTGACAATTAAACAATAATAATCACATCAATTCCCTTACTGGGTAAACAGCTGGCACTGCGTATGACATATCCTTACAGACCGTGTTCGGCCTATATTCAGACGTGTTTGGCCTATATTCATGATTCACCTCATACACCCAAAAATTTCTAACACTTCTATCTCCCCCAGAGTCAGTATCTGACCTATTTGATCAACATAGGTGAGTCTCGGTCTCCCTTCGCATCTGAAGGAACAATATAAATTCGATGCGTTATATCTTACCCGGAGTTTATTAAAACAATTTTCATTAAAGTTTCCCGTAAGTTTTCCAAGGTTACGCGTCAGATTGTCAAGAGCGTGACGTTTACCATCAATTACCGAGCGCTCTTTGTGTCCGACAAAGGGGCTATAAACACAAAACACACAATACCGCCGGAACAATGGCAGATCGCTGGTGAGACTTCACATAAATAAAAATGGGCTCAAATCCACGTTTTAGTTTCGCGAAATGGTTGCAGTGTATGCATGCATTGGTATTTTCAACCCTTTTTTATCCGTAGGGGTAGGCAGTGGAGTGTAGTACAGTCCCAAAATTCAACTGTTATGTTATAGGTACGTCCCGTCATGGATTAGGCGGTGAGTCTATTGCTATTATTTGTCTATTCTTTTTTATTTTATATACCTACTTATTTATATTTGTATAAAATTATTTGTTAGATTATTTCCCGCCTTTTCGTTTACTGTAAATTAAAACAATAATTGTTACACGTTCGACAGTTAAACTATTTTAACTCAATAAATAATTTAATTAATTAATAATAAACATTAATTAAAATCATTTTTAAAAATTAATTGAGGACGAAAAAAACAAGCAAATTAATGCACAGTCAACATTCGATATATCAACGTACACATACATGGTTTACGTAGGTGCGGCCGAAAAGATTAGACGAGGTCAGACGCCGGCGTTTATAGCGATTCGGCCAAACGATGATGAGGCTGCGTGTCACGAAGTT
>DWME01003860.1:0-17356 GCA_018244795.1 Parelbella ahira ahira
ACGTCTGGCGCACCCCGGGCAACGATCAGCGAATCCCAACGCTGATCGGCAAATCCTTTCACCACGATGACAAACCCGTGTTTGTCATCGACACCCTAAGAAGAAGAAGAAGAAGAAGAAGAAGATTACATATACTGTATTTGTTGACTGTGTTCACAATGATACTATTAAAATAATAAATTTTTTGATATATTAATGTGGCGTATAACTGCAGTTACGTCAAACTGTAGACATGTCACATTTGCATCATCTAGACATAATTGCGTGGATATTTGTAAAATATTGCGAGGTTGTGACCTGTGTAAGGGCTTAAGTATCATCATCATCATATCCGCTCCTATTTTTCCTTCGATACACATGAACTTCTTGCATGGTACATCACACGACTCGTTTTTTTGGTGACCTCATAATATTAGGTTTCTTACTTTTAAATAAGCCTTACCACAATTACGTAAATATAATATTTCATTATAGTGACACTCATTTATGGAACAATAATTTCCAACCAAATATAATTGATAGTATGCTGACGCTCCTTAGAAAAGTTAGCGGCGTATAAATTATAGCCGCCAAAGGATAACGCTGTCTAACTTTGCACTTTGCTCATATTTTGCGCGTAATGGATATATATGGGCGGTTCAAACTCTGGCGGACGCGACTCGGTAATTGCGAGTGCGTCGCGTCTACGACTTTCCTACGTAATGGCGTAGCAACTTTGCGCCGCTTGAGCGCTACGAGCAGCAACTTTGCGCGGTTCTAGCGCTACGTGTAGCAACTTCGCTGAGCCGCAGCGCTACGAATAGTTCGGGAATTAGATTCGTTCGTTACTAGTTGCTGAGGACTAAACACTACTTGTTAAGTTGGGGATGTTAATGGGAGGAGCTGTTAACGCATCAGATGTTTATTGCGACATTGTATATGAGTTACATAGATATTAGCTTATTAAATTGAATTACATTTGTCATTAAGTAGATAATTTAGTAATGTAATTCAGATAGATTTATATACGTGAGGCGAAATTTATGTCTTTTTTAAAAAAAATTGTATCCATTCATGCGTTACTTGAAGTGTTTTTAAAATAAAACAAAAAAAAACATTTCATTTTAAAAATATGTTTTAAGTCGAATAAAAGATGGATAAATAAATAGAGTGATAACTTATAAAGCACATTTCGTAAATACGACATGAAAATAAAGTGATGACTTACTGCGAAAACTAAAATTATGTGACGTTACGCTTCTCAACCATATTGATCCACTATAAGGATTTCTAATAAATAATGTTTTTCATACTATCAATTTTATTTTTTTCACCGCGACCTCGCTGAAGTCAGCGGAAGCTCGTGATGAAGGATCTGGTATAGATGTGAAACTAGTCGGGCCATCGTGAAAAAACATACGTGAGTTAAGCCAGTACAAACGTCATTATTAGGTACATATGTAAATAAACACTCATGGAACGTGTAACAATAAAACTGATATTTTTAATGTTTGTTTGTTAAGGAAAATTGTACGTTACATTATGTAGAAACTTACTCACTAGACAAAATAATTCCGGAGAGCGTTATATTAATTTAGCTCAGGTTTTTAATGCAACATTTTAAGCGACGAGCTGTCGGGAATATTCCAGAAACATCTCTGAATACTCACCACAAATCTAAATACCTCAACAAAATTACTAGAGATTAGAGTGCAAATAGTGAATTTGAGGACGAAATTCTTTTGTTTTTCTAATTTAGAATTTCTAGCAGTGACTCGGAGTCTGAATCGGTTAGTCTGATCCGGTTAAAGCTTTAGTGGCTGGTAATACCAAACTTAAATATTTGTTTACTTTAAACGGAACGAGCAGTTAAATATGACTCTATATTAAGTAATACGATTTATAATTATAATTTAAGTAAGATATACGCAAAGTGGCTGACAGTGGTTGGATGAGAAGAGCTGTAGATCGAGCTCAGTGACGTGCCATTGAAGAGGTCTATGTCCAGGTCCATGTGATGACGATGATGATGATGGCAATAATAATGATAATGATGAGGATGATGATGACGATGATGATGGTCGTTCAGTAATAGTTAGTGGATTCTCCATTGATAGAGATGCTGACGGCTGATGCTGCTGTTAACTGGTAGTGAAAGTGACAAGCAATAAGTACGCCCTACCTTTTGGTTTCAGGTGTAACATAAAAATAACAATGTATGCAGTTACGACACGTCCTCATAATTGCTCAGGATCGAGGGGGAGAGAATTCCATTAAGCATTAAACTATCTTTCACATCGTTTAGTTGAAGGACGTACAAGATTAAATGAAAAACAACAAGGCTTTGAAGTATTACGAATGATTTCATAATATCTAATATAATAGGTATATGTAAAATCTGTCTATTCCTGTCGGTTAATACCAAAATTATTAGTGCAGTTAAATTACACTTCACAGTACAGGTGTAGTGTTTAACAGACCCTAATTTTGTGGTTTTCTGTCGCGGCTCACGTGTTTATGTTTGAATTATGGCAGTTTCAATTCTAGAGTAACGATTAGTTCTTGTATAACATTAAGGCTCTGTTTGCACTAGAGCGTTGAGCATTATTAAACGTATAAATCACAGCACGAAAATAGATGCAAATATGCCACTGTTTTATCTTTTATCTATTTTCCAATTCATTGTTATCTATGCGGGTATAGGTATATTATAGAATGGTAAAGTCTGCATGTAAGCGGCAACGTCTGACGGTTAGAAAGAGAGAAACGATCGCGATACCCTATCTAACTCTCTCATTTCAAATAATGAACTCACGCTAGTGCTACCTGTGTGTGTGCGATTAGAAAGAGATAAGATAGGTAGCCTCATTTGTTATATCTTTATTTTTCGATGGACACTTTAAAATGTGTCCGTCCATCTATATAATATAATATCTCTATTCTTGCAGGTGTAAGTCCTTTAAAAGGTAAAGTGACAATTAAAAGACAGACTGTAACTTTTAAGGTTATCATTTGACAGCGACTACACCAAATTCTATTTCTACTGCAGACTTGTAGTAAATATAATTTAAGAAAGAAAAAAAAAACAGAAATTAAGAAAGAAAGATAGATAGAAGCAAGACGTAATCATGTAGAGAAGGAAAGAAGGACGAAAGGAAATACCGTAACAACGATAGAAGGAGAGAAAGAAAGTAAAATAACAAAAGTCAGCTGTACCCATACCAGGCGGCGTAGAAGAGTATGATCAAAAGAAATGCTTTAATATGTGATACTCTACATAAACTCTACTATATCTTGTTGACAAAGTGGTAAAAGATATACAACATATTTATATTGTATGAATGGAGCCTTATTCAAAATAATTCCACAGTAAGGGAAGCACTCTGTAACAAGTTGGGGATTTAGCGTGTTCACGATGTTGCTGTGGGCTTTTGAATGTTATGAATACAATATACAGACAGGTGTACGACAATGTTGCTTATAACAGTGTTTTCAAAGTTGATTGTAATAATTTCTGAAAGTATGTCATTTTATTTGAGGTATTAATTAACACAATTATTTACAACGACGCGTTCTCTAGGTCTTTCTTTGTTTACAACAGTGTTTTCAAAGTTCATCGTTATGGTTGATGTAACTGACTTTTTTATTTGAGGTATTTATTAACACAATTATTTACAACGACACGTTTTCTAGGTAAAGACATAGAAAACACAGAAAGCTGTGTTTACAACAGTGTTTTCATAGTTTATTGTTATGGTTGATGAAACTGTAATTTTATTTGAGGTATTTAAAGGGCGCATCTTGGAATGATCTTACATCAACACGCGTACCTATACTACGACATTTTATAGAGTGTGGTTATTATGAAACACAATGTGACCTCATTAATTATATGTGTGAGAATATAATTTAAAAGATATTTTTGTTCTATTAGCAGTGCAAAAAACGTACTCGTAAATATGAATGTACGAATTAGGGACAGTACGAAAGTGTATTATTTTGATTTATAGCTGTTTTTATTTTCGATCAAAATGTTAAATATTCCTTTTATTTAAGGAAGTTCAATTTATATATTATGTACGTTATTATATAGGTACATAAATATTGCTGTAAAATTTTTTTAAATGAAAGTACCAAGAATGAAGTTTTTCAAAAAATACTTAATAAGTATTGTTGATTGATGATAAATGTATAAAAATACAACGAAAAAATAACTGTAATAAAAAATGGTTTTTTTTCCACAAAATTTTTCAATTTGGGTACTCAGCTCCACCTAGCGGAAAGGTTGCGAACTTGCCGGCTTTGGGAAGGGTCCCACGAACTCGACTATTAATTTCCTAAGGGAACTTCGTACCCACAGCCCCGTACCACGACGCGCCAACGGGAGACAAGTACTACGATAATTTAATTTTGTTTCAATAGCTGTGACGCTCGTTCGTTAGGAAAATCATTACTAAGTATAACAATATTGTTAGTTGTGTAGATTGATATGGAAATCGTTTTGTGTTTTGAGATAATAATATTTTGGGATATATCTTGAGAAAACGATTGTTTTTTGTGAGTACATATCAATTAAATGACAATGTAAAAGTTATTCATGATTTCACGAATGTTACAAAAATAGTAGGTATTAGATTTATTTCATGAATTACATGATAATCAATGAAAAGTAATGGTTATAAAATAATTATGAAGGTAATTGAGAATTTTAATCAATAAAAATGAAAATTTGTTATAAATATTTTCAGATTTTTATTATAAAAAGGGATTAACTATCTTTCTGTTTATTATTGTAGTCGTGTTAAAGTATTATTATTATTATTTTGTTCTGATAAATTTAAAACAAAATAAATGGGAAAGAAAAAGTATGTATTTCATATCACATATTATGATTTTTTGATGTAATGAATATAAATACTGATAATAATAACCAATAAATATTTAACCTAAATTGTCAATTTAATTATAAAAAAAGTTTTATCAAATTGAAAAAAATACGCAGTCAAATAAAAAAATACATATTTCATCGTTTCCGTGCCGCGCGCACTTGGTAGAGGGCGGGCGGGCCGACTTTATCTTCACGCGCGCATGACTATACCTATGGTAATGTAATGAAAAATTACGCCAATCTGATACCACTGTCTCCTAGCTTTTTGTTCTGCGGACGACGTATCTACGTATCCTATAATTAAGTCTTTTGTATAACTTAATTGTAGGATTGCGAGCGTACCTACTACGTTACCACGTGCGTTTTTTTTGTACGCTACGCGTTAGATACGCTGACAATTCGATTATACGTACTGTTAAGGACATATCGTATTATGCGAACAGACGTAGGCTCGAATGGAATTAGTCTTTTGTCGTAATGTTATTAGTGTGTCAGTGCGCGTGCCACTTTCGTGCGATAGATAATTGGCTGATTAAAAACGAAATAAAAAACGTAGATCGTTTTGAAATTGAAGGTATTTCGTTTCATTGCCAAAAGGATCAACTTGTGGTTTAACAATCTTATCGATAATTCTGTAAATATTTACAGTAAAAAGTCCATTGATATTTCATTTAAAAGCTCAGAATATGCTTTATAAATCGTTCATACATCGTTCATCTGATCTATAGCACCGAAAAATATTTTCCGAAATGTACCTTTTCGATTGGCGCTGTCGCCGCCAGGGCTTATTTGTTCTTAACAAGCAATACAGTTCACGTAAAATGAACCAGTAATTTAAAAGTACGATACCAGCTGTCTCCTGTCTGCCTTTTGTCTCTCGTTTTTTATTGTACTTTCTTCTAGGTTTCTTTTATTGAGTGTTTTGCATAATGCAATTGCAAACTAACTAGGATTGGTACGGGGTAGATTTAACAGATTAAGGACACGTTGTACGTATACATAATATGTACGTACATGTTTCGGGATAGAAAATCGTGAATTCATTCAACGATTGATAATGATATGAACATACGCACAGCCATATTGTAATATTTAGCTACGTGAAAAATTGTATCTATACAAGTACGACGTGTATTACAGGCGTTTTGCATGCCCCATGCAAACATTTTTGGCCATTAGCTAAAACATATGCACGTGGATCGCGCAATTATAAAATTCGCCCAATAAATTGCTCGCAGCTGTTTAATGCTAACTAAATTGTGCGGTCGTTCGCAAAAAGCTGTACCGGCTATGTATAGGAAGTACCTACAGCTAAGAGTATTTATTTTTCATATGTGTACCCATGTTGGATTGATTGGAACATTCTAGAAAATTTTTTCTTGTTTGTAAGAGAAACGATTCTGGAAAGGTAAATTGTTTTAGGGGGTATTGGAAACGAAATTTAGTTACTTAATTAATTGATATAATTATTGCGAATGTTATCGTGGTACGTTTTGGAAATCTTTCTTTTTAAATATTGTTATCTCCGTTTTCCAAATAACTTTATTTTAGGTATATTATTGTGATTGATTATGGAATGATTTCTTCTTAAAAATATCTTAGTCGTTTCAAGCAATAGGTTTTTATTTCAATTCAAATTCAAATGTCATTTATTCAAAATTGGTTCAATAGAACACTTTTTGTACGTGAAAATGAAATTACCATTTTAATGTAGGTACCTACTTGTAGCAGGTACTTTGATTCGAATGTCTATAATTTATAAAATATTTATAATGATTCGTTTTGAAAATTTTCATTGTATAGACAATAATAGCGTTTCGTTTCGAAAACTTTTAGTTTAAACATGACTATTGTGGTTAGTTTCATGCTGCTCTATTTTAAAATGCTAATTGTACTTCAGGGGATACATTTTAAATGAGAACTAAAAACATCCGAGCCGCGTTTCAACAAAATTAGATATATTTTCCGTTCATCGAACTGGACGAGTAATCAAAAACGATTCTAATGAGTTCGATTAAAACTATCCTGTCGTTTAATTATTTACACCGATCATTATCATAATTGTTTACAAATGCGGACGTGTGCTTGCTAATTTATAATTCATTTTATTTAAATTTCAGCTCTTAGTTAGCTATGTAAAAATATATTGGTCATTCGTTTTATAATTTATTGTAATTACCTGCACTGTTTGCGTACGGTCCGCTGTGTTGTCGTGTTTTGGTATTCTAAACTCTGTGGCTCAGTGCCGTCTCTATAAATTGCATCGCACTTGCTATTGATAATTTTGAGTGGGGAATTACTGTTTTGGAATGGTACAGGTATGTTCATGACTCATGTGGCGCCTTTGTCTCTTTTAGGTGCTTATTGGTCATATGGTCCGATGTATGATTTATTTTAAAAAGGAGTACAACGTCATGAGATAACGACCCATTGTGTAATTTTAAAGTTATTATAATAATTAGAAGTTAATTTTCTTAATAATATTCTGCATTACTCACATACCTACATAGACATAGGATTCCATGAACAGTCGGATGTAGACCTAACTTTGATGGCACTGCTTCTGAAACGTACAACAAAAAATTTTTGGAATAAATTAGAAAAATCTTAGTTTTTATTTTCTCCCTGTAAACATACGGGCGGAAACAATGGTAGGCACGCAGATAATTCCAAAGTGTAGTTGACATGGATTGAATAAAGGCATAATTGAGTCGGGGCTCGGGCGGCATTTTGTGTTCACCGAAATAGGCGGAGATTTGAATATACCTACATACATACACAGTAGCAAGCGTGTTGTAATTATGTTGTTTGTTGCAGGTTCTGGGATCGCTTCTGGTGATGCCGTGGTGGTATTACCATGTATGCTTAGCGTAGTCATATCTTAGCATAGCATTGTCTTATGTTCGTAATATCACCTAAAATCACGCCTGTAATCCGCGAAGAGGTAGGCAGAGGAATGTAGTACACTCTAACGTTTCACCAGATACGTTTAAGTCCCATGGAATAGGTGGTGAGCCTGTTGCCATACGCCGGGCACAGATCCAGACCCTGAGTCACTTCTGGAAATTCTAAATGACAAAAATCCAATCATACCCGACGCGGGATGTAAACCCAGGACCTCCTGATCTGCAGTTGCGCTTGCAACCACTCGACCAACGAGGCAGTCTTATTTTCGTTTGTTGTATTTCAGTGTTTCGACTTAGCCCCCACGGGTAGATTTGACTAATAATTTAAGGTGTATTTATTCGTTATATCAACAATTTTTTGTTTCGTTTTTAAAATAAAAATTTTATATAAAAAAAATAAAAATTAATAAAAAGATTTTCTGATATACATAATAAATGAGATTTCAAATACAAATTAGTGTTCTTAATTGTAGTAGGTATTGAAATACAATTCATATAATTATGTTGTTAAATATTGTTATTTTTTATGTCGTATTATTTTATAGTAACATCAATAGCAGCATAAGAACGCAAATTTTTTTATAGAAGTTTTTCAAGAAATTTTTTTGCAATGTAATTGACGTCTTTGTTCCCCGAAGTCTTGTCAAGCAGTGCGTCTTTTCCCCTCGCGTCCGTCGACTACACCTATCCCCACTTCACCTTACCCACACTCCTAAACGGGTGGCCTTTTTAATGTCCACCGCCTTCGCTCTCAGTCTCGTCTATTATTGCACCCCGATTCTTAAAAGACGAATTTTCCTCACAAAAAGAAAAAATAAACTCGACCTTGGGCCATTTACATAGAACTCATTTTCGTTCGACAAAATAATTGAAGTTAGATCCGTATCTAATGGGATAACAGATCAGCAGAACTATACGTTCTTTAGAGAAATTTGTTAGTACGGGCATAAAGGTTTAGTGTAAACTGTACCTTACTTTTTTAAAAATAAGGTTGCCTTTGCATTGGTAGGTGGGCGTACAGTTATGTCGAATCCTCTAGAGTAGGAATGGAGGTGCAATAATTTAAGCAAAGGGTGGAAAGCGACGGCGAGTTCTTTTTGTAGTTTGTGCGAGTGAGACGTGCGTAGAGGTCGAGAGGGTGCGGGTTAAACGCGTTACAGGGCCGTATTTTGAAGTTTTTTTTATAAAAATAAATTTAATATTTTTTTCTTTTTTTGTCATTACATTTAATATAAACCTTTTGTGTAGTCGACGATTACATGAATAAATAGTGATACAGAACAGATGTTTTTTTATTTTAAAATTTTGTTTGATAATATTTTATTATTTATTTTATAGACGAAACCATTTTAAAAATAATATGGCTACCGTTTACTTTATTATTTATTTAGTCATTTATTAATATTTGTTAATTGCAATGTGGTAAACCTTAGAAAAGTGACGCTTATACTAACCTCTCTGCTCATTTAAAATTGATTTTGTTTACAGGTTCGCTGACTGGCCGCTCTGGAGTATGAATGCTTGGTTCATATTGTCTGTAAAACAAAAAAAAACAATAGTATATTAGGGCTTATATTGACATTTAATTATAGACTATTATAATTTAAAAAATATGTTTTTATTGAGCAATGGGGTTGCGTTTGGCTGCAATCTTAGCTGACGGGAAATGAAATACAGCCTAGGATGTATCACGCTTGTCGAGTCAGTGTTCGGAATTCAGAGTTTCTGATACAAGAAGTATGTATTGTAATTGATAAACAAAACTGTTGGGAATATTTTTTATTATTTGTGTCGTGTAGCAGATTTCACGTATAAATGGTATTTGCTAAGTGTGCTAAGGAATGATATGTATGTAACATCACGCCTGTAATCTTCGAAAATGTAGACTTAGAAGTGTAGTATATTACAACATTTGACCAATGTAGAGTGTAAGCAATAACATAGTTTTATATTCATTCAACAGACGTGAAGTTAACCTTGTTACTCTGCAGCGGAAACACGGGTAGCGGTAACTCTATTAATAGTATCCTTGTCATCGTCTGCCCTCTAAAAGGTGTAGTCTCTACATAGAGTTCAATATTACCTATCTACAAAAGGTTGTTTACAAATTTTATATAAAAAAAAACAAAAAAGCAAAAAAAAGAATCCGTCCCTGGCGCCCATCAACACCCGAATAGGCCGACGCTGCGAACGCTAAAAACATGCCCCGGGCCCCTCACCCCGATTTTTAAGCCTACTCCCGCCACCCCCTCTAACTCCCGGGTTAGCCAGAGGTACATTTATGCGCAATAAATTTTGACCGCCGACATCAATTCAAAATGGCGTCACTGCGCTCATTTCCGCCGAACGAATTTCCACTCTCAACACACGACGCGCAAAACTCAAATTATCTCGCAAACAAATACACTATATGTAAAAGAAACCGTTGTGAGTTTTGAACACGCTTGTAATGCTTAGCAAAAATTTACCTTATACTATTCAATTAGAGTTAACATTCGTCTGTTTCGGGACAATCGCATAAAAGAAGGCGCCAGTTTTGCGGGTGGACGGGACAGACAGAGGTAAATAGGCTAGATATTGTCTATTTCTCATTTGTCTTGATGACAGTGCGGTTGCAAAATCTATTGTTCCGACGACCTATGGTGCTTCATTAATGTTCACGGCAGCGTTATTTTTAAGCAAACACGCAAAAGCCGAAACAAAAGCGCTTTGATTAAGACCACAGAATTATGAAGCTCGCTCCGAGCATTGCAATAGCTTTATATAAGGCTGTGGAAATATGCTTTAATCCTATGAATCCAGATTTAAACTTTGTGAAATACAATAAAGCGTAAATACTTATTAACATTAGTTTTTTATAAAACCGAATCACTTCACATTTATCACATCATCAGCCTGTTTCTGTCCACTGCTGGACATAGACCTCCCAAAATCAGTGCCGTTGTGACTTTCAGTGAGTTTTTGCCCATAATCTCCATGCTGGGCATGCGGCTAGACTGTCATTTATATAGGTACTTGTCTAGTGAAAATTATGTTTTCACGCCCCATTAATAAGTCACTTAAATATTTATCTGTTAAACGTTTCGGAAGTAACTACACATGTATATGATTAAATTATGTATTTACGTAAATACATAATTTAATAATATACGTTTACGAGAAATACGTAAATACGTATTTCTCGTTGTAAATACGTATATACGTAATACGTATTCGTAAATACGTATTTCTCGTCAACCATAGTAAAACACGACTGAGACTACGTGAACATATTGTACATTAATTTTGAAAATCATATCAAATTATTTGTAAGTATAACTTTTATATACACACCCTATCAGCACGTCATCGTCCACTGCTGGACATAGGCCTCTCCAATGGCGCGCTACTGAGATCGATCTTCTGCTATACGCATTTTTTGTTTGTTAATAACGTTAATATAAACTAGTCTCTAATTAAACAAAAATTTCATTTATATTCGTAGCAGAAAATGTAAATAGAATTCAACATCCATTTAAAAGTGTTATGCACTGTTTTGCGCGGTGTTTGCTTGTACTAAATAAGCGCCCGTATAGAACGCATCAATTTGTGCTGATTGATCTATAGTCCTTCAGCCGATAGTTTTTATACTACCCTCATGTATAGATGGACATTAGATAGAATATTTATTGTCACTTGCCCTGACGGTGAAGGAGAACATCGTGAGCATGCAAAGATTGGTACTCCATAGTGTTTTCTTCCACGTGTGAAGTCTACCAAACCCGAACTTGACCAACGTGATAGACTATATCTTTAACTATTTCTCTCTTTGAGAGGAGATCCAGGTCCAGCAGTGGAACGATAAGAGAAAGGCGTTGACAATGCAGACGCGAAATTTATCTTTGAAAAATTCAAATGCTTGCTATAATGGTTTAATCCATGAGTAAGCCTTTCATGCCTAATCTACTACACGGTAAACTTTTTCCATGACTTCATTAGATCTAGACCTTACACCACCATGCTGCTCCAGTACGGTTATATGACTAACTCATAAACAATAATTTTGACTCTTCTTTAAAGTTAATTAAATCCTCAGTTTTCCAATATACCAATAAACACACAATGTTTCAAAAGTCGTGAGAAAGTTTAAACATAGGTATATGGGTATATGTATACCGGCTTAACTCACGTACGTTTTACGGGATGGCCAGACTAGTTTCGGACCTTTACAAGGTCCTCACTCACGAAACATTTAATAGTAAGAAAGTTTAAAATTTAAAACGGCTGTTTTTTAGCATTATCTGTTTAAAATTCGTTCTCCATCGCGGTTCACTTCTTCCACTGCAGACGGTGTTCTCTAAACTTTGTGGCTTTTTAAAACTACTGCTGGCCGCAACTGAAACTCCGGAAGCCTGTATAAAAACGTCGTAATAAAAGTTCTTTATGTTATAATGTGTACAAAATGGGATTTTTTTGTAGCCTCTCTAAATCGCAGCTGAATATCACGCAGTCTCTATTCTAGTTTAATAAATAAATGAAGTAACAAGAAAGAAACAAAACACACAAGACTCAAAAAAAACAAAAATAATTAAATAAAAGATATTGTAGATTCAATGCATTATTATTTAGACAGATTTAGACACATGAAATTTAGCCCTAAATGGGTTAGCATTTAGGTAAGATCGGTTGTCGACTCGACGAAGAAGAAGAATAAACAAGAGGAAAGAAGCCCCTCTTCTGTATTGTTTTCGTGGAAGAACTTTTTACTATCTATAGCCCATTTAATCAGCAGAGGCCTGTCTGTCTCTATCCACTGCTGAACGTAGCCCGCCCCTGAGGGGTATTGCCCATAACACGCACACTGGGTCTGCGGGAAACCGGTCGGCAGAGCCTCGTCAATGGTATAGCAGGATTCTCTACGGGCAGGTGAGGTTGACCGATCTCCTAAAACCGAGAAGTAGGTACTGCTTACACTTCAAAAACAGTTTTTTCCATTTACAGAGGCAACTAGCTACAGAAACTAAGGTATCTAAGTATTTACAGAGCTAACTACGTATAGAGGTAACTGGATCCAGCGAACTATAGAACTAGCTGATACGAGTACGATAGATGCTATCGCTGTTGCGAATCCCCTAACGTCCAACACCTGGCCTATAGCTCTGAACGTAGCTGTACAGGTGCTGTAGGTAACACTGTCTGGCTTTTGCTTTGGTACCGAATAATGATTTAAAATACAATTTTTCGACATAACACTAAGCAATTTCTTATATGCTCATCGTTATAAAACACATGTGATTAATCTTTGTGAGATTCCCGTGTTGGTAAATTATTAATTAATTAATTAATAATAAAATATTTAGATTAATTAATAATTTGTACAGCTATGTGGGGAAAAATACTGAGATATTTTGTTTTATTTATTTATTTTAAATATAATGGTCATCATCATGCTTGTATCCACTCCAGAGTGGACAGATAGGTCTCTCCGGAGGGTCTCGTGCCCGTAACCCCCACGCTAGGCATGCGCGTTGGCTATTGCAGTGACATATTTAGTGTAACAGATATACCTAATCTTTATTTTAAAAAACTTCTTATAAATTATCGCAGCCGTTTTTAACTACAATACATACATATCTTGTCATTAAACATATTGGAGAACCGAGGCGGAGCATGTCCAAGGCGTCGAATAGTTAACAAAAAAGAAAGAGCTAAGTATAAATATCCAACGCATAAGTATTCAATAATAATTGAGATAAGTCACGTCTGCTCTTTGAGTTACGCTCTTTGTGTTCATTTAAACTTTGATTATTTTTGTTCTTACTTCGCGATCACCACTTAAATATAAGTACATACCTACCTACTTCTCCCTAAGTCATACAAAATTAATTAGCTCCCCCCTCGCCCCTTCCCTATCATAATGAGCTAGAAATGGCGCGCGTCCTTTAACTGAAACGTGGAATTTTAAAATGACGTAATTAAGAAACTTTCATATTCTTCGCGTTGAAATGAAAACTGTACTGCGGGAGAATTTATTAATTTTCTGAGCATTTTATATGGGAGAATCGTATTTCTCTTAGCTCATTCTTTACGTAAGCTAATGCCTGTGTACAGAATGGCGTGATTTTATAATAGTTTTTAACATACGAGTAACATTACGTCCATCATGTCCAGAGGGGTAGGCAGACGAGTACAGTATTCTTACGTTAAACCGATAATATTATACGTCTTATGGAATAGGGGGTGAACTTATTGGCATACAGCACAAGGCCCGTCTCTAAGCTACTAGTGGGAATTTCAAGTTAAAAAAAAACAATAAAGGTATCCCGGTTCTGAGATCAAACCCAGGACTACTTGCTCAGCATTAGCGTTAGCAATCTAGACCAACGGCGCATTCATTCTAAGTAAATCATAAAAAAGTATAGTATGTATTAGTATATACCTACATATTATATTTACTTGCCTACTCTGTTATATTATTTAATTGCAGAACATTGTCTGTGTCTGATTGGTAGAGTCACCTCACGCAATATTTTTTTTTATTCATTTTAGTGTATTTATATCACATTTTATTTTAACTCAATTCTATATATTTGTATATACTTATAAACTTCAACCCGCACTCATTAGAGTGCGCTAAATGAAAAAAAAATTACAAATATATTTATCTGTTCTATGTAGAGTGTATCTTGGAATGGTTAAGAAGGAGCATTGACCACCTGCTTTTCTATGATCAGTAATTTCGACATCAACGCACACATTCTGTAAATAAATTAAAAATTAATTAAAATAAATAAAAAAAGTTATTATTAGACTGAAAAGCGATTAAATTAAATTAAAGAAAAGTAATTAACTGATTGAAGAGCAGTTAAATTAAATATATGATCATCAGTATCATCTACATTTATAATTCCTGAGATTTAAAACTATTGAGGCTACAGACGCTGGCTCAGTGCAGTTTGGTAGAACAAACAGATTAAACACAAAGAATCAGCCAGGAACCTTCAATATTTCGTTTAATTAACGAACCCACAAGTAAACTAGCCACGTAAGCACACGCAGCTGTCTTTGAACTCCCATTAACGGTACAGATGGGCTCACATTTGGTATAGTATGACCGGATATTGACCATAAATTTACCTACATTTAAACACATCACAAGGTATTGATTGACGCAGCTTCCCGCTTATTCGGCCAGCCGGCCGCCTTGTTTTAGTCACGAATTCATTTCCAATAGCTCCCGATTTGTTGGTAGAAAATGCATGTATTTTATTTATTCGTGTGCGTTCAGGGTGGCCGCTCCGGAGTCCCACACCACTATTGGATAATTGCGGGTTTGTGTGTGTTTATTTTAGCCGAAAACATTATTAAACTGCCTAGCTGCAACTCTACTCTATATACCTATATATGTACATACAGATATACAGCCGAAGCAAGACCTAGAATACACAATATCGTTAGTTTCTATTGTGCGTTTTATGATTTGCGATCGATTTGCTTTTTGTTATGTAGTCACGCCAGATCTTTTACAGCGTAGGCAAAGCACGCCAGATATCTCTATCCTTTCACACCTAAAACATTTTGTCTACATTCTTCACTCTTGTGATACATTGTGGGGGTAGGGGTGAGTCATGCTAATTAGCTTCATTTAGAAAAATATCACTAAACAATAGTAATTACTATCTAGGGACATCTTCCCACACGACCAGAATCCCGAAGTAGGTAGACACTATTATGGTTAATATATATCTTATAAAATACATATATATGTATATATATTATATATGTATATTTATTTATATAACACACATAATATATTTATGTGTGTGGCATCGTGTATATCGAATCTACGACCCTCGACCTTAAATCACGTTCATTAACCACTTTAACAACGGCATATTCAACGTGGAATCTTAAGAAGAATTAGTTACGACGCGGTTGTTTAAATGTCTAAACGCTGTTAGTGGGGACGAAGCCAGCACGCAGAGAAACGGGGTGGAGGCTCGCTGCGGGCAGCGTACGCAATTTTGCGTATTGTATGTATGTACATACATTTTTAAGGTTCCGTAGGAAACGTGCTAATTTTTAAAGATTTTGTGTCTATTCCGTAGTGGTATGTAAACGTAACTGGTGAAACGTGGGAGTGTACAACACTCTGTACTTACACCTTGGGAGGAAAAACGCATGGTGTTATGATATTGATAACTCTTTTTTCATTTTAACATATATGACAGTTAATTCAAGGCACTAGACGTAACATCGGTTACTTATTTATTTACTGTTTATAGCACATTTTAGGCAGGCATAAGAAAGGGCGAACTTAATGCCTAGCGACGTTCTCCACCAGTCAACTAGTCGGTTACGCTTGACGATAAAAAAAAATATGCAACAAACGTTACGGAACCCGTTGTGTCATAGAACCTTTTTGGGTTCACTGTCGCTATAAGTCATGTAGGCTTATTTCACGAACGCATCCACGTACACACTCTTCTACAGTCGCAGGATTAAGCACACACAGGAATTTTCAGAACGGCGTCTGGTAGCCCTTAATTTTTGTTCAGTTGTTATGGCGAATCGCTTGGCTCGTGAGGTTCGGTGGGTTGAGTTTTAAGACTTGGATTTGGGTGAAGTAAATATTATAGGTATTATGTAAATGTACAGAGTCTTGCGAAGAGCTGAAGATCGAGCTCAGTGGCGTGCAACTGGAGAGCCCTATGGCCAGAAGTGGATGGGAGTAGGCTGATAATGATGATGATGATTTAAAAAATCTTATATACTTGGGAATATTTATTAGTACTTATACACTCTCGAAGGGATAGGCTAAGGAGTGTAGTATAGTCCTATATTTTACTAGTTACGTTTAAGTCCCATGGAATAGGCGGTGGGTCTATTGCCATACACCGGGCACAGATTCAGACTCCGAGCTATTACTAAAAACTTCTAAAAGAAAATGTAAGTTAACAGGATCCAAAAGTATCCGATTCGAACCCAGTACCTTTCAATCAGCAGTAGGGGTTGCCACCACTCGACCAACGAGGCAGTGCTTATATTTTTAAATACCATTTTTGGGGTTATTCTACTGATAGCCTTACCTTTATTACCTTAAATGGTACATGTTTCGACCCAAAATAAACAGATTGACAAAACACTTTCCAGCAAGTGAAGTGTTGATAATTTTGTATAATATTTTGGGGGTAGTTGCATTATTTTATTTTGTATAATGTGTCTACCAATAAATCAGATAGCTAACGGTTGGCAGATCTCAAAAACAACTCTATTGACGATCTCCCATCTCGACTTCGAGCTTCGATCGTTAATACATCAAAAACGCCGAACACCCTGCAGACAGCTACCTGTCCGGTGTAAATACACAAAAAACAAAGGGCCATTAGTACCGGAAGTGTGAGCCTCATCAAGATAAATAGAAATGTCATGATGATGGATCACGGCCCCAGGCGGACGGGCACCACCATAATTTAGCCGTATAGCCGACACCGTACACTCTTGGCATTTAAAAATAAGGGTGATATTCCAGTGCGCTATGAATTAAATTAAAAAAAAAACACACCCCGGGTCCTGCAAGGCTTGCGTCTGTCGTGTTGATAAC